>JAGFPH010004287.1:68053-104322 GCA_018207615.1 Philaenus spumarius
ATACAATTTTAAGACCTTTTTATTCTTGGTGTTTTTTTGATAAACTTAACCGTTTAGCCGCTAGGAGCGCTGAAAGTTTCAGAAACTCTAATTTCAACAGTTATTAAAGAGGCTTATTTTCAATTTGCAAACAATAAAATTTAACTGAAAGTGCAATATGTTTTACAATGGAATGTTAAAAAGTTGTTGCAATTTCATAAATACTTTATTTTATACAAAAAACGTACTTAAATTACTCTTAAAAAATCGCTAACGCAACCACTGTGTATTGTGTAAGAAGATGTATTTATGTGCGCATGCATGTATTTATGAAAATGGAGGACACTTTGAAAACCTGCTTTAAGTCATAATTAATTAAGTCATCTTGACTGCATTTTTGTGTCCCAAAAAATTTTGTTGCTATGATACAAAGAAGTTTCTTACAGTCCATTGTAAAACATATTGCACTTTGAGTTAAATTTTATTGTTTGCAAATTGAAAATAAGCCTCTTTAATAATTAATTATTGTTGAAATAAGAGTTTCTGAAACTTCCAGCACTCCTAGCGGCTAAACGGGTAAGTTTATCGAAAAAATACCAAGAATAAAAAAGTCTTAAAAGTGCATGTAAAATCCAAATCCGTCATAAAAAATAGAGGTCTTCATAATAAATTCGAAAGTTGGCCGCCATATTGGAAAATGGCAGCATATTTTCGAAATTTCAAATACATATTTTTAATGGCCACTAAAAAGTAGGTGAAGTTTTTAAGTTTCCTGTAAATCTTGTCATTTCTGATTTACCAATGGTGGCACACTTAAAATAGGCACCCTATATAGTAATTAAAGTTTAAAGTTTATCATTCCATTTTTACATGATAACTGAATTTTTTTAAATGTGTCATTTCAAATAAACTACCGTAATTAAATTTTGAGAGCTCATTTCATTTTTAATATTCTAACTACAGTTTGTTATGCTAAATATTTCAATTATAAAATTACAACTAAATTTTAATTTCATGTTTAATGTCTTATATTCAAATCAAATCAAATACATGTTTACTAATCGATGTCCTCACAAAATACACACAAATGTATAACTTAATTTAATTATTTCTTAAAACAAAATATTAAAGGAGGGATTAACAAATACAAAACACGCAAAAGGAGTTGTTTCAATTCACCCCTTGCCCGGTAGCCCAGGCAAGTTAGGCAGAAAAAATTCAGTGCTTTCATAAAAATAAGCGAAACCTAAATATGATTTAATCCACTTTGGTCGTCCCAAATAAAAGTAATATGAGTTTGCGACCGTTTCAGACAAGGCATAACTTTTGGGAGCGCAAAAATCGCGAATTGTTTGCACTTTTGTCAATTTTTCATTTATGACTCGTAAACGGCTTATCCTACGGAAAAAGTCACCTAACAGTGAATTACAGTAGACGAAATTTCGCGTCTAATGAGCTCTTTAACGTTAAATTCGGTTCAGCTACAGTCAATCGTCAATGCTGGAGCCCAGATGCTGGCGGAAACAATAACATTTATTTGCAAGCAACAATAACATAATCAAAATACGAAATGACACACTAAACACTGCCATACACCCATACACCCATACACCCCACATATATACTTATACTTCATTAAATTATCCTAAACAAGCCCTCAACATAATCCCGCAAAAGACCATGGAGCCATTTTTTAAGTCTTCATTTTATGAACATTGATTACTGGACTGATTACATTAACTATGTTAACTCATTTTATAACTTACTGTTCACAGTCCTTTTTTTGGTCATTTTATCTGATAGGTTTCACATAGGAACGATCAGCTATTGCAGTGACCCTTGTGTTGAGCTCTACGGTTTTGAGTAGTAAATGAGCACCGATCTTGGTCCCCAGAACACGTTTTGGGGTGTCATTGAAAACTGTATATATATATATATATATATGTGTGTGTGTGTGTGTGTGTGTGTTTAATACGTACTCGCACTTAACGGCCGCATTTTAAGCCTGATATGGTCAAAATTTGGTACACACGTTGGTTGTCGTAGATTTTTCGTAATATAATGAAATTTGTTTAGTAACGAAGGAGCGCGTCAGTCGAAGCTGGAGGCTTAGGTACAAACGAACTCTACAAATAAATTTCGTACACATAGGCAGCTATTCAGCGTCTTCGTTAGTAGACCAATTTCCCAAATTGTAGGTTGAAAACCTAAAACATATAAATTTAATTTTGGAAACTAAATTGCGTCAGTGGTTCAGCTGTGTGGTCGATTTGTTTTTATCTTTTCAGTCTAGATGGTTATGTCTCCTGGATTAAATGGGCTCTATTTTAATGATTCTGTCAAGAATTGTGTTTGATTGTAATATTGTTTTTTTTTTCTTTTAGTAAAGAGGTAGGATCTGTTTTAGTGTGATAATGATCGTTTTGGAGGAATTAGAAATAAATAAACACACGAAGCAGACGCCATCGGTACTATACGAGCAAATCTCCTTAGAGGCTCTGAAGGCGAGTTGGTTGGCTGAAAGTATAGGCAGGGCCAGAACATCAGTTTATCACCAACAGTACCTAACTCTCTACCTAAACAACTGTTATTTGACTGATAAATTAGACAGTATCTCCATATCATAGATAGATTACTAAAGCTAAGGCGGACTACAACCTCTACGGACTACAAGCCATGGCTAAAAGACCTCGTTGAACAATTAGTTAGAGAATGAGAGAGTCTTTCGTTTTGTTACCAAATGTCCTAGTCCTGTATTGATGAATCAGATAAGGAGTTGGTTAGAGAAATCGGTTTTAGATAGAGAGGAGTTTTTTTTATGTTATAAATGGGAAGGATTGGCGTGCACTAGGAATTTTTTTTTTTTTTTGAAAAACGCGTGGACTGTCAGGCTGGAGCTGGTAAGACAGTTTAATTATTAATATATAAATATAGTTTATGTTGGCTCCTTATTATTCTGTTACTCATTTTTATTACGTTTGTATTATAAGAAAGATTTTATTTTGTATTAGTAAGTGAGGTTAATATTTGACATTACGTACGTTCATTTCGTGTTGACTTCTATTTTATTGATTGTTATTGTTTTATTGTATAGTAATTATTAGTAAGAATGTGTTTGTTTTTACAGTTTAGTGCTAATCTGGCTGACGGTCATTAGACAATGATAAAAAGTGTTTGTTTGGTTACTTTGTAGGTATATAGTATGAGTATGTACAAATAAAATCTCTATTTTTATTTCATTCATTTCAATTCATACACCTTAAAACCTGGTTTGTAATTTGTATGTTCGTTCGGGAGTTATGAGTAACAAACTGGTGGAAAACGTGATTTTAAGCGGTTATTGGTGCATAGCTAATAATCTACATAGTCCTAAAAGGGATCCATAGATCAACTTGGGGGAATTTACTTTGCGTTTTAAGGCCATGGAACTCGGATCTAAAATTGTTGTTGTTGTTTTTATTGCATGTAATGGTAGGCCTAAGGCACAATATTTACCAGTCCTTTTACTTATTTAATCACATCCGAGACGAAGCCGCCGGCGGTACCAGCTATTCTTTAATATTACTATTGACACCACCTTATATCTCAATGAACCATGATAGTCTTCTTCAACTCTGCAGTAGATTAGTCCTAGAATATTGAACTTTGCTCTATTTAGAGCATTAATATAACTTCCTAAAAGAATTACAACTTATCTAGTCAATTATTTACAGGCCGAAATGAATTTGAGTCCTGTGAAAACATTGTTAAGATCAAAGTACAGCAAAGGAAAGACCAGCTTACCATCGCAAAGAGAAGGATCCAAGACGAGATCAACAAAGCGAAATCCCAAATACAATCTTGTAAACGTGTGTTCGCTACACGCTTCAACCTGGAATTGTACAGTAGTTGTACTCAATCTGCGAAAACTTATTTATCCGAAGCCGTTAGTAATTTCAATATAACTGTCAGAGGAGAAGAAACGCAAAACCGGATCCTCGAACTGGCAGAATGTGCCGACTCCGGTCTGAAAGTGATCGAGAAGACCCTCAATGAGAATTTCAAAGCAATTAGGAAATGCCTCGAGTCCTCTGGCAACCCGGCTTCAGCTAGTATTGCATCGACGTACTTAAATAGGGTAAGTGATCTTATAATATAGTTTAGTATGTTATTGTAACAGCATCTGATGGTTGTTTCGTTTTGTGATCAAATTAAAATTGATCAACACACCTCTTGTGATGGATAATTTATTTTTGGTATTTTGAGTAGACCCATTTACAGGATGGAAAACAAATCGGAAGAAATAAACCATACAAGTAAGAGTTTGCCTTGTATAACCGCCTGGCAGCTTTTTTACCAATTCTTAAGGAATTTCCGTAGGAAAGATGAGCTATTGCCGTGAGCCTTATGGAGACCTAAGGTCAGGAGTAGTAAATGAGGACCAATCATGGTCACCAGAACACTATTGGGGTGTCAGTAAAATGTTTAATATATATGTCTGTACGTAAGAGTTGGCACTGTAACGGCCGCATTTAAAGTCCGATTTGGTACAAACGTAGGTTGTTTGTCACTCGAACAAGTTTGTTAGCCAAAAATACCCAACGACCGAAATAAAAGTTGTTGACCTTAAGTAACTATTTTTTACCTATTTGGTACTAGAATTAAACTGTTTCATCTAAAACAATAAATGTGAGATATTATTCTGCATCTTTTGCTTTTATACACGACCTTACCCATGGTGCATCTTCTGATCTGATGCTGACGGAAGAGTTTGTACGCTGCGAGCCAAGCTGTCCGTAACCCGAGGCTACAAGGTCGAAGCAAAACGTATCAGCGCGTGAGTCGAAGCTAGAGACTTATAGTAAAATTCAACTCAGAGTGAGGCGGAAGTTGAAGCCTACGGAGGGTCAGCACGGTCGACTGGTTTCCGCTCCACTTCTACCTGAATTTTAATTTTTTATAGTAGCGTTATGCAAACTTTTTTTATAACAAGAAAATATAAAAATAAATCACATAACGTTGTGTATCACGATCGTCTGTTTATTTTGATACCAAATTTGAAGTAAATCGGTAAATGTTTAGTAATTAAATGGCATAGCTTTTAATGTAACTAAGAACTATTGAAGGTGTTTTTAATTAGGCCTACTCAAAATTTACCGATTTACTTCAAATTTGGTATCAAAATAAACAGACGATCGTGATACACAACGTTATGTGATTTATTTTTATATTTTCTTGTTATAAAAAAAGTTTGCATAACGCTACTATAAAAAATTAAAATTCAGGTAGAAGTGGAGCGGAAACCAGTCGACCGTGCTGACCCTCCGTAGGCTTCAACTTCCGCCTCACTCTGAGTTGAATTTTACTATAGCTTCAAATTTCACTAATATGTTTCGTGCACTCAGGCTGGTATTCAGCAACTTCGAGAACAGAAAAATTTCCCAAATTTTCGGTGGAAACTCTACACATATAAATTTAATTTTGAAAATTTGCTAAACTTACGTCAGCCAGCGGTTCAGCTTCGTGATCGAATTATATTATTAGCCCCAACACTACAATATGCCTTTTTTCTTTTTCTTTTTTTTTTTTTTTTTGTTCTTTGCTGATTTGGCTTTTTGGTTCAAAATAAACCAAGGCTTTGCCTATATAAGCATGACGCCTTCCTAATATGCCTTAAATTCAATATAGGCCTACTTAACAAAATAATGACAATAGCAACAAAAATAGTGCATTGATGGAAGTGGTCCATCCAGCTTGGGCGTCCAACTTTCTTTTTCATAAAGGAGGCCGGCCATTTCACAAAAAGAGGTTATTTTTGTTTATATGCAAACAACGTCTCAAATTTACAACGCTATTAAGGTACGTTTACACTTGCGTTCGTTGCAATTCACAAGGCATCGAATCCTATAAATATCTAGGAGTAATGTTCGATAAGATAATGGACTGTACAGGTTAAGTTTTTAAAATACAAATCAAGAAAATTAATTTACGTTTTCAGAGAACTTAGCGACAGTCTTAATTTCCCCGAGTTAAAATTCGCGTACTACGCGTATTGCCAGTGTTTACTCATGGGTGATAATAGCTTAGGGCAGGGCTTTCAGTTCGATTCTTGAATCACTTAATTTAATTTAGAAAAAAATACTAAAAACTGCATTAAAAAAATCGTAGTTTTTTCTCAAACCCTGTTTTCAATACTTTTAAAGTACTGAGTGTAAGGCATTTGTTTGTAAGAATCTAGGCATATTTATTTATTTCAAAATTCAATAACATTCGTAAAAGTTGATCGTGAAGATTTAACGCGTTCTTCAAATTTCTTCAGAATAAGGTCTAACTGTAACTAATTATCATTATAATATAACGCAAGTTTTGCATTGACATATTCCGGACAAGCTACGTCATTTAAAAAAATATTAGTTATTTAATTTCAAAACGCTTATTAATGGATGGCTGTTTGAATTTGAAATGGATGCAGACGAGCAGCTTATCTATATATCTAATTCCGTAAGCCCAAATTTGCAAATGAAATTGTGAGCGAACGGTAGGTCGTAGAAAGCTGAGAGAGGTCTCATTTTAGAGGTCTGGGCATGAAGTTTTGGGGGAAAATATTCTTTTTTGTTAATTATGTCACGGAAATTTGTTACGGAATAAAATAATTACCATTTAAATAGCATGGGAATATGTAGGTGTAAATCAGGTGATTTTAGTGTTAAAAACAGGTTATTGTATATAAGAATTCCCATTTAAATAGCATGGGAATATGTGAATAGGTGTAAATCAAGTGATTTTAGTGTTAAAAACAGGTGATTGTATATAAATTGGAAAATTAAGCTATCATAAACAACACCTGAATGTGCAGTTTTGTGATGTGTTTTGTTATTGTAGCTGTGTTTTTGTTTCAAAATGAGAATTAAAATCAAAGCTTAGGCTATTATATGATTAAACACATTATAAAATTATTTCAACTGTACTTTTTTACTGTAATGAATAACACTGGAAGACCACCTCGCAAAGGTAGGCCATCACGAAGAGGTATTGCTCCTAGAAATATAGCCTATATATAGGGAATATTGCCCCTACAAGCCACTAGTCTTATCTACTTACAGATACTGTAGATTAATATGAACCGACTGAACTACTTGTCTAAGGTCCAATATATATTTGAGCTTCAACATAAATGATAGCATCTTGTTTTATGTTAGTTTGTCATGAATAATTACTTTATAAACCCAAATAATAGTTAGTAGTTTAGTTTTTATCGTAGATTGACTCAGCTCGACATCATAATGTTTAATGCAATCATTTTTAATATGTTTAATTTAATCCTGTGTGCATATTGATCGACTCGTGCCCACTTTGGCTTCTCTTGTAATAAGCTATTCCATTTTGAATTACATGACCTACCTTTACATTTGAAATTATTAATCCCCTCAAGCCCCCAAAATCATAAAGGTTCAGATATGTCACAAAAAATTTCCTGATGCAACACAGATTATATACAAAGTTTTGTTAACTTATTTTCAGTAAAAAAAATATAATAAAGGGGTTTACATAAACTTTATGAACACTCTGTATATGAATTTCAACGAACCGCCGAGCAGTGTGGTGAAATCCACGAGATTTCATTTCAAGTTTAAGGCTATTTAAGATTAGATTACATTAGGACAGGTATTGAGTTCGCGATACCTTCACCTGCACGTCGAAAACGGCTTTGATTTAAAGTTCGAAGATACTTTCACTGAGTATAAACCTATAATAATAAATTTCTTCACTTGACTAAACCATTATTCTGTTTCAGGCCGAAGTCGATCTGTCTTCAATAAACTTGAGAAATCAAATAGAAACTTCCATCAAAAGCCTGAGAAACCGAATCGAAGACACTTTCCAAAATGCGGCCACGCTGAGAGCAACATTCCGTGAGACAAAAACGACAAGAGATCGGTCAACAGCCGACGAGAGAAGTGAACTGGAGGTGTTGACCCAAGTCAATGCGTACAACTTAGCGTACGTCAAAGCAGAGAAAGATCTAATGGCTTATAATAGAGCGACGGAATGCATCAATACAGCCAAAAATAGGGTGGTGGCCAACCTCAATGCAAGTAAGTCAAAATAGAGAACTATGTCACCTATTGCAAGAAATCGTTATTTCTCAAAAGATGAGCTATTGCAGTGACTCTTATTGTGATACTTAAGGCATGAAGCGTTCGGTGAGCACCGATCGTGGTCCCCAGAACATGTATTGGGGTGTCATTAAAAATCTATACATGTGTTAGCACTCTAACGACCACATTTTTCATCCGATTTGGTCCAAATTTGGTACACACGATGTTTTTCTAAGTTTTTCGGACGAGAACTTCAGCCAAAATAAATCCTACAAAAGCATCTTTTCGGACCGGAAGAAAAATTTGTTTGAGATTTTTCGTACTAGAATGAAACATTGTTGGGGTTTTATCTACAAAAATAAATATTGGAGATTATTCTGCACTTTTTGATTTGTTTTTTACACGACCTTTTAACCAGTCTGGTTTCGAAATAATCAAATAAAACTTACATTATCATAAAATTACCCAGGAAAAATCCGAGCTTCTGATCAGAGGCCATGCAAACTCGCGAAGCGAAACAGTGCATAATCCGAAGCCACAAACTCAAAGTGCAAACTCGAAAAGCGCAGTCCATAATATCAAGTTGCAGTAACCATACATATTATACGGGGAGTAACAAAGAAATTTCAGGCCATCAAATTGATTCCAAGGTTAAATCTTTTTCAAATTGTATTATCTTTACTGATATTATAAAGAGGTAAAGTTTGTTTGTTTGTATGTATGTAAGGGGTAATCTCTGGAACTACTGAACCGATTGAAAAAAATAGGTTTACTAATAAAAAGCTACACTATCCATGAGTAACATAGGCTATAGTTCATTTTGATCAGAACATTTTTTTATTTCAATATTTGTAAATTTAGTCGGAAAAAATCTTATGTTTTATGTTAGGCCTAGACTGATGAATCATCACATGTACTTACATTTATTACCATAGCAACCAATTGAATAAAATAACAGATACAACAGCTGTTTGCTCCAATATTTCCATTAAGAACTGATTTCAAACTTTAAAGCAATTAATTAAATTTCTAACTTTTAGGTTAGGTTTTTATTAAAGTGTAGACCTGAGCCTTGCTGGTTCTTTTAACCTTTATTACAACTGCTGTTATGAAATATACGAAATAATTTGATTTGAACATTTAACATTACTTACCATCTTAGCTTTGTGGTTATTATTAATCTATACTAATATTATAAAGAGGTAAAGTTTGTTTGTTTGTTTGTTTGTTTGTATGTAAGGGGTAATCTCTGGCACTACAAACCGATTGAAAAAATAGTTTTACTAATAAAAAGCTACACTATCCCTGAGTAACATAGGCTACAATTCATTTCGATAAAACCTTTTTTTATTTCAATATTTGTAAATTTATTCGGAAAAAATTCTTAGGTTAGACCTGGAATGATAAATCAACACATGTATTTACATTTATTACCATAGCAACCAATTGAATAAAATAACAGTAGCTACTGCTCCAATATTTCCATTAACAGCTGATTTCAAAATTTGAAGCAACTATTTTTGTATTTCTAGCTTTTAGGTTAGGGTTTTAAAATGCAGACCTGAGCCTTGCTGGTTCTTTTAACCTTTATTATAACTGCTGTTATAAAATATAAGAAATATTTAATTTGAACATTTAACATTATTTACCATCTTAGTTTTGAGGTTATTATTAATCGTACACCTTTATTATAAATAAAACATAACATATGTTTTTAGAAGGTCCCATTGGGGGTTGGCGTGCGAAGCACGCAGGGGTCTCCCCTAGTAATATTATAAAGAGGTAAAATTTGTTTCTTTATTTGTTCGTATGTAGAGGGTAACCTCTGGAACTACTGAACCGATTAAAACAATAGTTTTACTAATAAAAAACTACACTATCCTTGAGTAACATAGGCTAGAATTAATTTTCATTTAAGGGTTAAAATAACCCCTAAAACAATAAATATTAATTTATATACTTTCTTCAAAGCTAGAGAACTGAAATTTTGTACATTTATTTTTTACAAGATACATAAAAAAAGTAAATTAGATTTGCATTTTGTCACGGGCTGCTAAGGGGTGAAAATGTAGTAAAAATGTTGATTGTTATTCTTTCCTTAAAGCTAGAGAATAAACCATTAATAAATTAAGGAATTTAAAAATAAGAAACCACTATGTTACATCTTAATTAATTTTAAAGGCATATTCGAATTTAAAAGAAGGGGCCTAGTTATATAAAATAACCTGTTTGCATTTGCTTCGACTCGAATCACCACGGGAGTTGGCGGGCGAAGCAAGTAAGGGGCAGAGCCCTCTAGTTATAAATAAAACTAAGTTTGGTTCTAGAACTAGTGTTCAGAATTTTGATTATATGATGATTTCAAAAGCCTACAGAGATAGAATACGGTTTAGTGCAATTTTCAAAAATTTTCGAGTTTGATACCCTAGGGGATTTTTTTCAAAAGGCTACCAAATCTATAGTTTATTGCAAGATGAGACCGTGAAATTTTGGGAGAAAGTCTGTACCTTTTCCGGCAACATTTATTTTATAGAGTAGTCTAGTATTTTAATAACAGGAGTGAATTTTTCAATAGGGGAAGAACAGGAATTGTTTCGGAGCAAAAGCAGCCGAATGGGCTTCCCAAATTTTAAAAGCTTTCCGAGTTAGGTCAAAAATTTCCCGGATAAATCTTTTGTAAGGGGGAGGGTACTGCTTAATCCTCATACCCCAGGTCTAGCCTGAATCTAGAAAATATTATACTAGCGCCCACGGCCAAAGGACCTTGAGAAAACACAAAGAGTGGGCATTTTCGCCAGGGAACCTAAATGAAGGAAATTTGTCCTGCGTGAGGAAACCGTGAAACAGGATAGGACAGGTGAGTAACCTCAGGAGGCAACCTTTGTAAACCTGAAAGGACAAACAACCTCGACAAAAGGTCCTTTCACGTGAAAGAGCGACAATCCCTTGATGGGCATGTGCAAACGAATAGAAGTATGTGTACAACTAAGAAGAACTACAAAACTGTATCCGACTGAAGGGAAAAATTTAATGTTGAGATAAGATTAGTTTTCTGAGTTACGTGGCCATGATCTGAATTACAAATTGAAAATGTGTCAATATGAGAAGTATGCATAATACAGAAATTATTAACCTGTAGCAAAATATAACAAATAATTGTTAGTGAAAGTAGAACACATCCTGTAGAAAACAAAATAGTAGTCGGAAGTATGGGAGCAGCGAAAAATACCTGACGGTTTTCGTTCGTGTACAGTCGGGCAGTAATGTGGAAGGGTTAGTGGCGAACAACGCATGCGCAAGCCTACTCGACGCCATTTCAGTCGGCATGGAGCAGTGGTTCAGTGTACACCGTACGTTTGTCGTTGAAACGTATTTTAAAAGTGGTGATACTGTAGTTGCAACACGACGTCAATGTCGCAAACATTTTCATGTAGGCCGGGAAACATTCCATCCCGTAACACAATCAAGCTGTGGATGGATTTTGATGAATAACTTCAGATTAACGGACTCAAAGTTAAAACTTAGCCCTAAAGGACGTCCAAATTCAGTCAGAACACCGGGCAATGTTGAACGAGTGAAACAAGCTGTACTAACTAGCCCGCATCAACCTGTGCGAAGAAGAGCTACTGCTCTAAAAATGTCTGATCGCACAGTGGGACGAATACTGCACTACGATCTACATTTCTATCCATATTTACAGTTGTTCAACAACTTATTCCTCATGATACGCTAATCGTCAGAGATTTTCAGAACGATTGATTAGTTTGGTGGATGTTGACAAAATGCTTGTAATGAGTGAGGCTCATTTTCATCTTGATGGGTATGTGAATAAACATAATTTTCACTATTGGTCGGACTCAAAACCACAAGAGTTGCACGAACGCCCTCTGCAAGTATAGTGCCAAAGTTACAGTGAGGAGTGTGGTTACCAAGAAATGTGTCATAGGGCCATATGTTTTTGAACGGCATCTGGAAGGATGGCGTACAGTTACAGTAAACCAAGAGCGTTACCCGGGAATGTTGGACAGTTTCTTAATTGCTGAACTGAAAAGAAAAAGCCTAGCTATGAAATTGATTGGCTTAGAACAAGACGGAGCAACTTCGCACACAGCAAATGCCGCAATGGATATTTGAGGACGAAATCCAGAGACCGCGGCATGTTATCATTAAATAATAAAAGGCAACACATATATGTTTTTCACTATGTATGTTATGAATTGCCATCTTTTGTAATTTGTAATAAATAATAAATATGCAAAATGTTTATAAATATTGCAGCTTTTTATATTTCAAAACCGTCAGGTATTTTTGCCACTTCCTGTACTTATGTTTGTTTAGTCAAACGATTTCCTGGAAAAGGTTTCAAGAATTTTCTTCTTAATTTGTTTAACACATGCTAAGACAGCTAATATTATATATTTACTTATTTTCAGGATCGAACGAAGCCAGAGACTGCATGAGATCATACAACCTCGTCCCATCAGAAGGCAATGTTAACGACTTGGTAAATAAACTGAAGAATCGCGATGCCACCGAGGGATTGATTGCTACAATGAACTGCTTCGCTGAAAGAAAAACTATGTTCCAAAGTACTACTACATTATCCTGTTCCACTAAAGCTGATGTTAACTTGACACCGTATATTACGGGTGTTGATAATCAGATACAATCGTACTTCACACAGTTGGATCTGCTTAACAAACGTTTTGAAGATTGTGAAACAGCTGTTGTACCGAGGCTGTTAAGTACGCTTGAATTGGACAAGAAGGTGTTTGAAGATTGTGTGTACAGGAGAACATTTGTAGACTATAAATTAACTGTATGATGGAATAAAAGACTTGTTAGAGGTTACAAGTTTGGAGTTTATTGCTTAAATAACCTTTCATCCTGTAAGAGCTGGGCCTTGACTCAACTTTAAGACTGACTATTCCTCTTAGAGTCCGTTGCAACCCCACCCCAATTTAAAGACCAGTTCTGGATAATTCGTATTGTGACAATTTTACTACTACTGTCCACAGTCATTATATTTATGATCATTAACAAATGTTTCAAGATATTTACAGAACACTAATCTATAGATATTAAAAATTTTTGTTGAAAACCTATTTCCAATCGCCCGGTCTCTCCTAATGTACTGATTTTGATGATTTTTTTTCATGGGTGTTTTTTTTACCTCTAGATATGTCATCAAGCATTTGAATCGCTTTTTGAGCATTCGGGACCATACAAATTAAAATTGTATGAAAATGTTTTCGGTGTTTATAAATTTATTTTAAAAACTTAAAAAGGTACGAAGTTGGTTGATATCTCAATCTAAAGAGCTAAAAATGTAGAACACTTACAGTATCCTTCTATCTCTGTATAGTTTTCCAGTTTCATAAATTCAAAATTTTGAAAATTTTATGACAATGTTCAAACCAAAATATTTTCAAGAACTATCAGTGCTAAGTCGATGTAGAAAGCGAGAAAAACATTTGAAATTACATTTTCTATCGAGTGGTGTAGTTAGTTTGCGTTTGCGGGTCACCAAAAAATTCAACTTGCGTTATGTATTGCGCCGCCGTCGCCGCTACTGGTCATGCTCAGTGTATTCGTTGGGGGCGTGGCTTCAGTTACGTTGTGATTTGGCAGGCTTACTCTGGAATTGTGTAACGACCGTTATTCTGGGTTTGTGTTTCATGCGTACCGTATGCGTTTTTTATGCGTTTGCTTTGTAATTATTGAATTATCGATGTTAATTGTGTAACGACCGTTATTCTAGGTTTGTGCTTCACGCGTACCGTATGCGTTTTCTATGCGTTTGCTTTGTAATTATTGAATTATCGATGTTAATTGTGTAACGACCGTTATTCTAGGTTTGTGCTTCACGCGTACCGTATGCGTTTTCTATACATTTGCTTTGTAATTATTGAATTATCGATGTTATAATAAATGATGCTGCGTTTTAACAAGTTCGAAAATTTCTATCGTGGGGGACGGGAATTGCCTATTCCATGCTGTATCTTTCTCCTTATATGGAACGCAAATTTTTTACAAAGATGTGCGTGCAGCGGCGGTAAAGAATGTTATTCAGCAGTGGGCCTTTTATGAGAGTTTTTTAGGATTGAATAGAACGGAGTTTAAAAAGTTGATGGAACAAGATGGAGAGTAAGGGGGATTGGGGGAATTACATTAAATCGTATATTTAAAAACATATTGTAAATTTGAAATTCGTGTGAGGTCTATAGTTAGACATAATTTGATTTGAACATATAACATAATTTACCATGACTAAATAAAGTATAGAGGCAACCACTATTCAAATTTCTCTTTTATCAGTCCTCACTTTGCCTTATGTTATAATTATTTATAGGCCTATACATAAGATTATATATCCCTAAAAATATATTAATTTCATCAAAATGAGTCAAGTGTATATATATATAAAGATCTTTTATTCCGGTTTTATTAACTGGTAATTTGAAGAAAGACAGACAAAAACACATTTTCAGCCTTAATCATAATACGTTTATGTAATTTTCCTTATACGATAATGACAAATACCTCCTCAATAACTTTTGGGCATTACTATTCAAAAACTATAAAAATAAAATCCGGGTGTGCTCAAGACCATACGGTAGACGTGTAAACTTCTTTGGTGATATTATACATACCGGGTGTCTAGGAAGTCCGAGTACGGCAAAATATTTTGCAAACAAGCGATGTTATTCTCCAGAATATAATAAAATTATATGAATGCAAATAAAATGTATTGAAATGTGTGTTTGAAAATGTTATCTGCCATCTTCTTGGAATCCGCCATCTTGAATGTAACATTTTTTCAAATACGAAGGGTATCTTGTGATACATCATTTTAATGTAAAATTTCACGACAAAATTATGGTGAAATCCGTTTTTAAATATCACCTTTCATTTTCAAGTTGCAGCCCGTCAAACTTGGAAAGACAGTGAAAATGGCCTAAGAAACACTAATCTAAGATCTTAACCACAAGTAATGAAAAACAAGTTTTAAATAATAATTAAACACAAGAAACTTTAGTCAGTTGACTTTACAACTACTAATACAGAGCAAAATTGGAATAATTATGTAATGCTAAATTTATCTCTAGAAGGTAAAACATTATCCAGAAGGATGTTTATCTTATCCTCTTTTTGTAAAACTACATATTCTTCCCTTAAGATACTTATATTATAAGGTGTTGTTATTTTTTTAGGTATGGCTTCGATAGTGATGAATTGAAATGTATACCTAATAAATATAAAACCAGGCATGGTGTTCTTTACAGAATTGCCAAACCTAACAGTTTTTTCATGAAACATGGTCATTTTTAGGTCCCAAACTTTATAATGTTGTGCCACACGATACACAATTTGGTCTTCCATTACAGGCAATAAAATGTAAACTAAAAAAATGATTTTTAATCTTTCGAATGATTACATTGAGGGCTTATTTAGGGTAGTTGAATAATATGTAATTATAAATGTTTTATGGGTGTTCTTGTGTATTGAGGTGTTTGTCTGTGTGGTTCGTGTTTTGTTTTAGTTTTGTTTGTAGAGTACAAAAAATTGTCATTGTTTCGTCCAGGATTCCATAACTGAGCTCCAGCACACGGACAATGAGTTAATTAACTGGCTCCTTTGTGTGTTATGTATTTGTTAATCCCTCCTTAGCAGTATTGTATCTATTTTGTTTAAGCATTAATTTAATTTAGTATTTTACAGGTTTTTACGATTGTTTTAGTTTACTTTGTTCGTCCATATATTTATTTTGGAATATTGTAAGAGGACAAGTATACATTAATAAAACAATATTTTATTTGATATGTTTTCCCTGGACATTTGACAATATGCAAGACGGTGATAGAATCCATTCTTAGTTGCATTAGATAAGATGTCTCCTCCAACTGCAGCAGAAGCCTCAATAATTCTCTGCCATAACTCATTCGTATCTGCAAGTTTCGTGTCATAAATCTGGCTTTTTATGTACCCCCAGTAGAAATAATCTAAAGGTGACATATCTGGAGATCTAGCCGGCCATTCTACTTCCCCCCTTCGTCCAATCCACTCACCAGGAAATTTGTGATTTAAAAATACTCGTAATTCTCGACCGTAATGCGGTGGCGCGCCTTCATGTTGAAACCAAATATTAATAAAATTATTTCCAACTGCATTTCTAATTGCTGGTAAAATCTGATTTTACAGCATTTCTAGGTACTTTTGAGGTACGTTTGATGACTTTTGAGGCACTACAGATGTTAATTTACCTTCTATTAAAAATGGGCATATTATCTGAGAATCTATAATACCCGCCCATAAATTAATTTTTTTCTGATGTTGTGTCATCAGTGAGGACTTTCATCCCACCAATACCTAGTGTTATGACGGTTTACAGTACCGTTTAGCATAAATGTTGCCTCGTCGGAAAATACAATGCGTTTTAGAAACTGGACGTCCAAAACTGCTTTGTTCATAATGATTTCAGAAAATTCTATTCTGCTATCTAAATCATCCTCAGATAGTTTCTGTTTAGTCTGCATTTTAAAAGGCTTGAAATGGTTTGAAGTAACCACGCGATGTACTTAATTAGTATTTAAATCCAAACGACTAGCTACTTTACGATTAGAATTCTTATAATCCTCCGTGAAAGACTGTGAATTATCTAGTTACTGGTTTATCATCCAGAGCAGAAGGCCGTCCAGAGCGAGGTTTATCTCTAACACTCCCTGTTTCTTCAGATCGTGTTATTGTATTTCGAACTACGGTTTCCTAAATTGGAGGAATATTAGGAAATTCGTCATTAAATAAGTTTCTAATCTGGTCGTAAGATCTAATCATAGCCCCATAAGGAGTGTTATTCTTTCCTTTTCATAAAGGGCCATAACAATGAAGAATTTATTTAAATAAAAATGCAGTACTTAAAAAAACTATACAATCAAGGTTGAAAATTAAACCACAACGATATCCGTATAACGAAATACTGATAAAACTGCATACACAAACTAAAAAATGAGGAGTAATGTCTCCTTAAAAACAATCAGTAAGCTTTTACAACAACTAACATGTGACTGCTTTAAGAAATTATTTCAAACAATGAAAACAGCAGATTTTTAGTGTGATTCATTTAAAATTAGTTTAAAGAAACCTTTGACATAAGAAACAATAGGAAAGTGGCTTTCCTAAACTTTATGAACTTAATTTAAATTTATCATAATACAAGCGTTGAATAGCAAAGGCTATTAAAGAGTTGCACTGATTTATTCAAACTAAACTCAAATTAACAGAAATTAATCAGTAAACGAAATTTTAGGAACAGTCAACCCAGATGGACCATTTTCACTGTTTTCCCAAGTTTGACGAGCTGCAATGTGAAAACGAAAAGTGATATCTAAAAACGGGTTTCACCGTTATTTTCCTCGTGAAATTTTACATTAAAACGATGTATCACAAGAACCCCTTCGTATTTGGAAAACAAATTTTGCGTTCAAAATGGCGGATTCCAAGATGGGGGAAAACATTTTCAAACACACATTTCAATACATTTTATTTGCACTCATTTAATTGTATTATGTACTGAAGCAAATATTTTGCCGTACTCGGACTTCCGGGACACCCGGTATATAAATTAGGTATGATTTTTTTATTAAATGATTTATTAATTAAAGCCATGGGTCATCGGCCGCTGGTGCCTTAAGAAAACGATATCCCATACGGTATTTTCAAAATTTTAACCCTTAGGAGCTGCGACCCTTCTATATCAAAATCGTTCTTCCCGCATCCATTTACCTATAAACCATAACCCAAAACACATAAGACAATACCCCATACGGTATTTTTAAAAAGTTTACCACTAAATCTTGACCCCGAAGCACTACGACTCTTTAACTGTCAAAATCTGTTTTACCGTACCCAAAACATAGTATAGGCCTACGGTAAATTCGATGTTTTCAAATTGTTGACACCAAGGAGCCTTTCTCTTTCAAAATCGTTTTTTTTTCATACCCAAAGACATATAAAATGATATCCCACGGTAATTTTAAAACTTTGAAAAAAAATCGTAATGTTTGGCATTCAATTTGGTACATTTTTTACGTAACTGGTTCTCACAAACTAATGGATAGTTCTTATAAAAATGTTTTCCATTTAAATAGCATGGCGTAGTTTTAAAATGCCATGCATTGTTAAAATACGGTTATTCTAAAAATAAAACATTAAAACAATTTTTTCAACCAAGTGTGAAATATTTTGAGAATATCGGTGGATTCACAAGACCACAACAATTCTGTGCTCTCAGAACCACTTGTTGCTATATCATTAGCATCCATGACATAATTTATTAGTGGTACACAAAATATAAGCAATTTTTTACAGACAAATTTTATTCTATATAACTTAAAAAAGTTGTCATGTGGACTACTAAACTTACATCTTTATTGCATATGCTTCTAAATTGATTTAACATTTTGGACTGTCTATAATAATATATTTATATGAGCCTATATAAAAATTGGCTCAATGCATTAGCCATTAAAATTAATTGATTATACATTTCTACATTTTGGCTTAATGCAGTCCACGTTTTCTTATTAGTAGATTTTGCAAAAATATTAATCTACTTTCTGACATGATAGTACTTGAAACTTCTTTTATGAGTTTGTATTTTCTAATTCAAAACCACTTGGCGCAGATATTTTTCAGCACGTGTTATAGCATCCTTCTTCGTGACTTTTTTGAAATAAAGCCCAGTTTTTTGTATATCCTTCATCTTCCCTGTAAGTTGTTTTTATACTTGAAAACTCTCTTGGCTTTACCACGAGAAGATTTAACCTTACTCGTCTGGACTCCATTAATTTTTGTTGCGAGCTCATGTCTTTACGCATAAAACATCCTTAATCTTCATTGTATGACCTTATGTCTTTCTTTTACACCCATTTTTGCAAGGATTTGAAAGGTCATATGTTGTTCCTTGTTGTTTAAAGACCAACTCAACCTGGTAATGAACCGAGTCCATGACCTGCTTCACAATGCCACAGGTTGATTTCTGAAGAACTGATAATAAACACTAAAAATGTGTACAGGCATAAATTTCTATATTGTGCACTGCAATTATCAAACCAAATATTGATAACTTCCATGTTCCTACTTTTTTTTAAGAAACAATAAAAGGCACTATACGTTCCTCTTTGTTTTTACCCCTTATTGTTCATGCTCCACAAAGAAATGGTTTGCGTGTGTACTTTGTTTATAACCTAGGCATATTTCACACTTATCTTATCTTCCACTTCTAATGTTGTCAACAAAAATTATCTCTAAAAAGAAAAATACAAGTCAATATTATAATAACAACATTATTAATGTTAACATTTAAATACAAAATAGACATTTCCATGGCTTAACAGTCTAGTATCATTATTTATAGGCTTAAGCGTACAAAATACATAAATTAATTCCATTGTGTTATGCGCATACATGACAGGACTAACTTATAATAGTTTAGGCCACGGATACTAGAATACATAATAACTAAGTTCAAATAAAAAATATTACAATATAATGTTCATTGAGATTTGAAGCTCACTAAATGTAATATTTTACTAATGTTTGGATAAAGAAGATGTGCATCTGGTGTGTAGAGAGTTCTTGCAGTATTGATTCAAACTATCAATTGAAAACAATTATTACCAAATGTGTTTTTCGTACGTTTACAATACAATTTCAGACTAATTAACTCAGTTTCCCTTAGATAATATTAGTTTTTTTTATGATGGTCTTTAAATATTATAATTATTCATTTCTGGGCGTTCTTCTACAAGTAACAAAAGTCTGAATATATCAATTTGGATGATATAAACATATACATAAATTGATTATATAGGTATTAAAAATATCTAACGAAATTGAAGGCTGCAGGTTACGCGTTTTAGTGTTCGAATAGCGAATGACATTGTGGACTGTGGAGTCTGTATACAGTGCGGCGAGGCGGAGGGTCCAGGGTGACGTCACGTCTCCGAGCCGGGCGGCAGGGACCTGTGCGTGACCCCTACCGTGTATTCTAGTATCCGTGGCTTAGGCCTACAAGACCAAACCAAAGTCTGTACTTGGTTACGGCCTAATTCTAATGTGAATAAGTGAATTATTACTAAAACTACTTAAATAATAGTCCCACAACAACTAACTCTTAATTTTAATCTGGTTCAAATTAGACAAAAAATTGCTGCTGTGTCATCATTTTTATCCGTTGTAGGCCTACAATAATTCTTGACATTGGATTTCATTATGCGTAGTTAAATATATCTTTGTATAAAACGTAGTGTACAATACGAATTTTCACAATTCATATTTTATGGTTGTACAAACTATTTAATTTTAAACATTTACTCTTGATAAAAGAGATAAAGAAAACAATGAAATTAGCAGCGGATATGCTGTTGAAGAACAAGCAGCCATCAATTAACATATGATATAAAGAAAAGCAGCAGCATCTGTTGTGAGCGAAGCGAGAGAGAAGTATTTACACGACATAATATACCATACTGCCGTCTTTTTTATCTTTGCAGAAGCGGCCTTTTTGCCTAATATTAATAAACCTTCATGTAGTTACTGCTTTAAACTGTTAAAAATAATAGTTTTTTTTGTTGTTTTTTTTTTTACAAAATTCTTTGATGTCAGAAACGTATTATTTATTTAAAAACCACTCAAAATTGACAAATTTGCACTGCCTCTTCCATTTATACTTACTGTGTTTTTCTTTATAACGGCAGCTTACAATTTTGTAGTTTGTTTATGTACGAAGTGCGCAATGAAGGAGTGCTAATAAATTTGTGTTATCAGTTTAAAGTAATAAATGCATATAAATTAAATAAATATTGTTCTTCAATTAACCAACTAACAAGTTGATGCCATTCGTTTTATAATAATATTATTTTTTTAAATAATATTAAACACAATCAAATAAAATAACCACCTAAAAACTTAAACTATGTTTACACCCCTCAGATAAACAAATACTCAGACAATATTTCGAGCTGAGGGAAAAGCAAATCAGAATTTTACGGATGCTAATTACTTAATGGATTTATCAGGTGAGCATTTCAAGCACTATTGCTAAGCAACAACTATCATGTCATATGAAATATTTACTCAATATGTGGCATACATATGACACACTCGTGATTAAAGGAATAAGTGAATGGAGTAGTATGTCTGAGGCAAGAAAAGAGAGTGGGCTGGGTTGGTGGCAGCTAGTTGATAGGCGGAACTCAAACATGTAATCACAAAATAAAATTGGTTCCTGAAAAATACAATTAATTGATTATTAAGAGGCATTTATTGTAAAATGTAAGTTCTAAGGCTAAAAGTACAATAAATATAAAAGGTAAATGGCATTGTTGATAAAAATGTTAAGTAAACGACCAGTTTTAATATTAATAGACTAATCACTAATTTACTATCATTGATGCCTTAATGAACTGGTCATATTAATTAAATAAGCTACCTTGTATTTTTGTTTAGCAGTCAGTCCTTTTTGTTTCTTCTCCCTCGATTACGTCAACGTACCACCACATTTGCATTGGTTTCTTCGGATGGTTAAATTTTACTAGTTTATGACTGCTAGGAACTTTACGGACCTCTTACAATAGAAACTGCTGTTCCAATTGTATTTTGTGTATGTATACAGGGTGTTTCAGGAGGAACGGAAAATACTTCAGGGACTGATTATATAACGAAAAATAAGACAAATTGTTCATGTGAACATATTTCCGCAAAGCTTCGTTTTCCAGATATCCGGCAATTTTGTTTTTTTTTACAAAATATTTCATATCTACAGAAATGTTTGACCGATTTAGTTCAAACTTGGCATGAAGTTTAACCTAAGAATGAAATATTTTAAGAAAAATAAACGATTGTATCCAGTCATTTTTTTCAAAATGGCGGCTATTTTATTTTTCAAAATGGCGGTTATTTTAATATTTCAAACCTAAATTACCCCAAAACCAAGTTTTAACAAAAAATGTCAACTTACCTTTTCGTAGCCTTTTAAAACTCTATCTGATGATGTTACTGTCGAAAAATCGGGTGAAGGATAATAGTTAATTAAGTTCAAGATAATAACAGCATACGTACATACAATATTGTTGTGTTTACTGTGTTGGTCTAGGATGCCGGGTCGAACAAACCAATTGCATTATACGTAACTTAACTCCTATCCTTCTGCCGATTGGTTAGACAGTTACACCATTGCACTTTTTACTTACCTGAAAAAATCCTAATCTGCAAAGGTAACAGGGAGGCAAGGCATACTGTAAACTTACGCCTAAGTATCAAGTATATTTTTTAAATTTAAATAAAAGAGGTTTTAGGTCTTGAAAAACATAATGCTGTGTAAAACCGCAACAAAATATTTGCTAGCACAACTGTACAAACATTTCTTGTATTAAATATAAGGTGTTCCTTTTAACCCCATATTACTTATGTCAAAATTGTGTCACGAGATTACTAACTTATGTATCGTAAATTTGACTACTAACAAATATTTACTTTTTTACGGTAGTAAAATATTTTTTTATTTCTTTTTTTTTTTATTTTAATTGTACCTAGCATATTTTAGGGCTATATGTTTTGTTTAAAGAGTTATACATCAAACTATTCAACTTAAAAAAATAAAAAAGCACGGCACATTACTTTTTATTTCAAAATAAAAACATATTTTGAAAAACATCAAAATCGTTTAAAAATTGCTTTTTTATTACTTACATTAAATACATGAGTTGTGTACTACATTTTTTTAGTAAAATTGAAAAGTTTTTTTTTGTTTCACTATGGGTTTGGTGTATTAGGAGTTTGGATACACTGACACTTATGTACCGTCAAACTATGCGTGATACTTGTAACTGCGAAACTGTTCAACTGACATCTGGGGTTGGAGTGGGGAAGGTACTTTTTTGTCAGATACTACGATTTTGCTAATGGCACATCGTCATTTTGACGACACGTAAGTAATCTAGGGTTAAAGTTGAGTAACAGAACGATTAAAAGGAAATTATTTATGTCATTAGTAAGATTTTGCTATCGATTAAACTACTTCAAACATTCTTCAAAGTTATCAACATAAAAATTTGACAGTTATAAAACTTACAAGAACCTAACCTAGTAAAAAAATATATATATCTTGTGTCTAGTTATTAAAACACATTGAGTGCATCAAAATTTTCGTTGTGACATTTTGTCTGTAGTTGAAATAATAATAATACGTTTTATTATTATTATTTTGTTCTTTTGGTTATTTCATAGTAGCCAGTACGTAATATTTATTTTAAAATTAATAAACGGTACCAGATAACTGCCACATACTTTCTCCCAGTTGAAACTTTATACCTTCCCAAGAGTAGCATAGGAGGTGGTTATTTAGAATTGCAAAAGTAGGACATACCATGGAAAATATTAGATGTATGTAATACACATCCAAACAGTTCAATTAGGCCTGTATAGATGCACGAAAAAGGTTTTGAAAATTTTTGAAAAACAACCCTCTTTTTGGCCAAAAACTTCCAAAAATCAGTTATTATTGTTATTATTACCTAAACGAGAATTTTTAGAAAGATGCTGTTTTTTTTCAAATGGTAGGGTACATTAAGGGCTACAAATAAGACAAATTTTATTGAAATCGTTAGAGCCGTTTTTGAGTAATTTTGATTTTTCTCGGTTTTTTTTGCCATTTTTGGGGGTTAAAACCCCTAAAAAATCAAAAATTTTGAAAAATGAATAAAGCCCGTGGAGATATTCCAGTACTACATTTACGTACCAAATTTCATCAAAATCGGACCGTTGGTATGGTCTCCAGCTCTGTACACATCCTAACAGACACACAGACACACGGACAAACGGTCAGACATCACCAAAAAAACACTTTTTTGGGTTGAGGGAGCGCCAAAACAAATAATTCCACTAAAAATATTTTTGGATTCAGGGAGTACCAACACAGATAATTAATTCCACTAAACAATTTGTTGGGGTTCAGGGAGCACCAAAACAGATAATTCCACTAAAAATTCAAATTCGAAAATTTTGATGAAAACAATACTTTCTCCATATACTACATATAGGGGGGGGGGGAGAAAGTAAAAATACGTCACTTTTGTAATATACTGTACTTATTTTTCTTGTAGGCCTAATTTACCTTTTTTTATTTGTTGTGATTAAGTGTCGTTATATTTTTGCACCATTTTTTTGTGCACTTGTTGCGGTACAATATGTGGTTATTTTATTATGAAAATTAAGTGATTATGATTAATCGTTAATCTCACGTGAGCGAGTGTGGCTATGTAAAATAATAGAATTTGTAGTAGCAGATTCACCGGATATAGAACACTCCTAGATACTTATGTGCAAAAATAATTGAATAATAATTAGAACTCTAAACAGTTTATAATAGTTGATTGCCCTTTATAATGTAGTTAAATGTAATTGTTCATGCCTTGGTACGTCACTGAAGCGTTGTGGAAGGGGTTGCAGTCGTGTATAGATTCCACTCCAAATTATAGTCTGCTATCTGGCCCGATGCACTAACAACACGCAAATATAACACGACACAAACACTATACTTATTACAAAGGGCGTGAAAAACAAAGAGTCAAGTTAGTTGTTATGAGACGGCAAAGGGATAGCGGAAGCACTGGGCTTATTAGTGAATTGCCATAAGAAAAATGAGCTATTGCAGTGGCCCTTATGGTAAGACCTAAGGTCGGGAGTTTTATAAATTACAAATTATTCTTATAATTCTCTTTTGAATAGAAAAATGCTTCCAAACTCTACCGAGTTCCTCCAATGAGCAACACATATATGCAAAACATACTGTTTTAACTAATTGTATCCGGACTGGAAATAGTACGAACAAGTGCGAAACAAGCTGAATTAAGTTTATTTTAAATAAACATAACATGTGATTTCCAGTTTATGTTTTCATCATTTAGAACTCACAGAAATTTTTACGAGTCTGTAGTTGTAAATGGTTAATTGAAATTTTGTCTTTTAATTGTTTACAACTGAACTGCATTAACCGATTTTTTTTCAGTTTTAGATAATTTCTCAATGGTCACTTCACTTAACACACTGTTTAAAATTGCGATACGAAGCTGAACCGCTGACTTGAGTGGAACGAATTTCCAAAATTAAGTTTATATATTTTAGGGTTTCAAACAACTACTGTATTTGGGACATTTGTCTACTCACGAATAGTTGCCAGCGTGTACCAAATACGCCAGTAGAATTTATTTCCACCTCAGCCACTGGCCCCTGCTCACGCGATGCTTCGTTCCGCTAGCAGTAGAAAAATCACTTTCACTGGATGGATTTATTTATCTTCCCATTTTACCACTGCACTTTATAACCTCGGGTTTGATGGTTCCTAATGTTCTGTTTGCTTATTAAATTTTACTGAAGGTTTAGTTTAATGATTGATTATGTTTTAGCTGGATGATTTATCTTCTATTACTGTTAATGAAATTGTTTTATGAAAATTATTAGGGTAAAATAAAACTGGTGCACCTTGAAAAATTTTGTCTAGGAGTTGATGACAGACCCGCTTCATCTCGAAAATATCTTCTACCATACTTTTCCGCGTGTTTTTGGTATTCCTTTCTGATTTTGTGATTTCGCTTTTGATTGTTCAGATTGGTTTATCATTCCTGGACAATTGACATATTTAGCAGTATTGTTTGCATGCAGGCTTGGTCCGCTTTTTGGTGTTTGAATAAATTCAATATCTGATATCTGTTATCTGACATCTTTCATCGACTTGTTTCTAAGTTTAGTAGTTTTGAATTAATATTCCTTCATTAATACGTCTTATCACATATATTATTTCTCAAGGCCATTTTTTTGTCGGTACGCCATAACTTCCTTAATACATCATCAAATTACATGAATGAGGCATCATTTTAAAGCTTTCCTTAACCACTACACCGGAAAAATATGCAAAATACAATTACACGAAAAAGAACAATTTTCCTGGCGTTGGCAACACTGATGATAAATATCCAGCTGGAGAGCTGCCGTTACGCCATTACATTGTGCTATATGACGCACTAAATACGAACTATACAATACTAAATATACGGTGTGTACTTTAATTAAGTGGGATTTAAGTAAGTTAGAATGCGAATGCTTCGAACGGGTCAGCTAGTATATAGTTATGTATATTGTGTCATTAATGTTAATTATATAAGTCATTGGGATATTTGTGTTTACCATGTGTTGACATGAGATACGTGAGTACATAATTATGTTAAAGATTCTCGATCCCAGTGAGCCACCGGGTGCCTAATCATCAGATAGAAATTGAGTGAGTCCCAGCCGAGTAAATGACAGACCAGCTGATCGTTCAAAAAACAGTCAGTGAGAGGAACTCAAGACAGTGACGTCTCTATGAACCGGTGTGGTTCAGTTAATTAAATTCATTGGTTAATTATTAATTATGTTTGGCTAATTAAGCATCCCTGGGCTGCCGACGTTGTGGGGGTTACCGTTGGTGATTAATTATCGCCCGCAATGTAGTTTATAAGTTAATGTATGATAATATGTCGTAGGACCGGTAAGAATATGTAACCTTACCGGGTAATTTCCTTAAGTTTATAATACTAATATAAAAGATAAATTTTGGTTAAAAATAGAATGATCAAGGCTGCCTTCGGATCCAGAGGATAGATTTGTTTACCAGAATTTCCCAGAAATATTACTTAATTAATTAAGAATCACGTGATCCTCTTAACACGTTCACTGCTACGCAAATTTCGTATTTCCTATGCTAGGAGCTGAACTTTTATTTTTTATATTTATGGCCTAAATGAGCAGAAATTACTTATTATTTTTGAACCTTTCTACCTTTCATAGCACATAGGCTTAAAATTGGCGTGCGAAGAACGCAATGATCTGTCTATTGAAAATTGTCCCAATAAGGGGGTTGGCATGCGAGGCACGCAAGCACTGTGTATTTAAAATACTGCCAACATGAAATATTACTTAACCTGCATGAGCCTGCAACTTACAACCGATGTATCCCTAACAATATATATAACATTTTGTGACACCCCAAAACATGTTATGGGGACCATGATTGGTGCTAATTGACCACTCACCATGAGAGTGACTTCTCATCTTTCCTATGGAAATTCGCTAGTAAAAATTACCAGCTGTTAATAATAAACTTTGAGTTTGATTAGTTAGAAGGAGTTATTTGAAAAATAATAACAATACACTAATTCTCACTCACATACGTTTAATATCATACGTTTAATAATCAAACGCTTTTCAACGAGTAAGTCGTCATCTTCTGGAGTTTTTAAGAACGATTTCTTATTGGGATCATGATTAATGGAGTTTAATTTTCAACTCAACTGCAGTTCATTAATAGTTTTGCAGTGTGTATCTTGGAGCTATAAAACATGGGTTCTAGTTGATAACGCGGTGTCCAAAAGTTTTAATAGAATTACACTAAAAGTAACTTTTTGCTTTATAAGTGTATAATGAAATTAAACACTACGCTGAAGGCGGGAAAACAATTATAAACAACCTAAAACACGTAGGCCTACAACATAACAAATTAAAAAACCAAAAGTTGCTTATGTGATTTAACATAGAAAATCTTCGGGCGTGTTTTTTTACTCAATTGCGATACGGGCCAGATTTGTATGAAAGTAAGAAGTTTTACCAGCATATTAAATATGATAAGAAATAAAAAACATATCATCAGCTGAAGAACTTAAGACCTTTTTTAGAAAACTAAGATGTATTACGAACATTTTATATACGTTAAAAAACTGGAAACATACTCAGACTAGAAACTGTAAGTTAATATTAAAACTTGGGACTTTGTAAGGTGTGCTATAAAAAACAACTTAATTGGTGTTAACAACTTATATATATTTACAAATTGGAAATTTACTAGGACTAGAAACTATTAGTTAAAACTTCATGCTTTATATAAATATAATATTTTATTTGTTTATTTATTTATTCCATAAATCAAATTTTATAAAAAATTAACTAAATTAATTATCATCTATGGATTTGTGCCCACATAGACAAGAGGCATGTGCGTGGGCACGAGTCGTGCACAACAAAACTTTACAATAATAATTATGGAAAAAGGAGAGAGAAGAAAAACACAATTTTAAAATGTACAAGAAATTATAAATAGATCGTCACTAGAACAACAACGTCACTGTTGTGCCCACACAAAAATACCCTTACAAAGAATCAGAATTAGAACGCGAGATAAAAATTTAAAAGATAAAAAGATCGACATGTAGGCTAAACATAACTTTATACATACTCCGAAAAAATGAGACTCACAATACAATATATAGGGTTGCAATTCTGTAATCTTTTATTATGACGTAATGTTCAATTTGGCAACGTTAGTAAACTCAAAGATTTATTCTATTATTTTATAGCATTCAATATTGTTTTATATGGTCCATTGTTATTGTTTTAATATCAGCCGTCTTGTACAATATTATTTTCACGTATATTTTTATGATTTCTTTCATTAATTTTGTTTAGTCCACTTATTGTGTCAGTCAAATGATTTTATTCTTATATTTAGTGCAAACATATCAAGAGTTGGCAGAAACAGACCTCTATCGTTCTAGTATTTATTTCTCTCGTATTTTCTAAAATATTTATTTCCCGCGGATATTTTCTGTGTTTTTAGAGTGAGATTAACGTGTTCATTCTTTATGTTTCTAATATGTGTATAACACTATTTATTAGTACACTGCAACCAAGATTGTTGACTCATTTATAACTTTAAAAAACAATACATTTTATATTTTATGCCGAGCAAAATGCTCGGCCTTGAGACGAAAATATCAAAGATAAATCTTTCTTTCTGTATTTATTCTGCGGTTGCAAATCATAATTTTTTACGTTAAGGTTTTAAATCAACTGTTAATTTTTAAGTGTCTAGAAAACTATTTGTATAGTCGCACTTTTTACTGCTTCTTTTAAAACATTTACAACCTGGGGCTATTAACATTCCCCTATAAAATTTCAGCAACATGTTGACCAGGTTCTAGTGGGCAACCTACTTGAAATGGAGCTAAAAGCGTTACTGTTGCTGCAAGCTGTGCTTTGCGTAATACGTATTGTATATTTTATTTCATTTACAGATATTTTTGTAATGAAGCTTCAACATTATTTCTGCATTAGTTGTGCACCCGTGCAACGGTAAAGACTTTTGAACATTTTGACTTAACTAAGGTTTTATATAAGCTGAACTGCATCGTGAAGTTATTTATATGAGAATACTGTCACACGCTGAACGAACGCTTCGAAGATTGTGAAACAGCTGTTGTACCCAGGCTGTTAAGTACACTTGAGTTAGACAAGAAGGTCTTTGAAGAATGTGTATACAGGAGAACATTAGTCGACTATACAAATTAAATGTATGATGAAATAAAAAAAACTTGTTAAGATGTTACTAGTTTGGAGTTTATTGCTTAAATAACCTTTCATCCTTTAAGAACTGGGCCGGGATTCAACTTAAGGCTGACTATTCCTCTTAGAGTCCGGTGCAACTCCACCCCAACTTAAAGACCGGTTTTGGATAATTTTTACTGTAGTAATTAGGCTGCTACCATCCATAGTTATTATATTTCTGATCAGTAACAAATATTTCTAAACATTTACAGTACACTAATAATACAGTGAAAATCTTATTGTACTATAACGTGTAACTATTTGCAAAAAGTTAAGGTTTTTATGGCATCTTAGGAATATATAAGACGTATAAACACGAGACAAAGTATCGCCCCCAGGTTAGTTATAAGTAAAAACGCTGTTATGCGTAAATTGTTTAAATTTTAAGTTTTTACTTCACAAACTGGACAAACAAAGGGAAGGCCACTTCTTGATGGACTGGTATTCTCATGACTCTCAAATAATCAACTTTAAGTCCTCCCGACGCATCATTATTTTATGAACACATTTTAAAACACATAAGTTTTAAGTGTTATGAGATATGTTCAGTGTCAACTTAGTCACTACAGTTGGAATAGGTATATTAGTTAATTTGTACACTAGAATGATGCGTCACACAAGAAATGGTCATAGTAAGTGACAATGTTTCCGTTTTTAGTCAGCTCCGAACGGCTGTAGGGCAGTGAGTGGGGGCTGGAGGCTGAGGTGGAAGCTCAATCTACTAATATATTTCGTACACGCAGACAGCTATTAAGCACCTTCGTGAGTAGTTTCATTTCTCAAATAGTTGGTTGTAACCCTAAAACACACAAACTCAATTTTGGAAATTCGCTCAACTCAAGTAAGCGGTTCAGCTGAGTGATCGCGTTATTTAATATTTGAATGACTCAACATTACAGGTATCGTATAACAAACAAAGCTGCTGAAGACTAAATAAAGTATAGAGGCAACCACTATTCAAACTTCTCTTTCATCAGTCAACACGTTGCCTTATGTTATATTTTATAGGCCTATATATAACATTATATATCCCTAAAAATATATAAATTCCATCAAAATGAGTCAAGTATATGTAACATTCTAGGTTAAAATTTATTAAAAGATCTTTTATTCCTGTTATATTAAATGCTAATTTGAAGAAAGACAAACAGACAGAAACACATTTTCAGCCTTAATCATAATACGTTTATATAATTTTCCTTATAAAATAATGACTTTTGGGCATTATTATTCAAAATTAAAATCCAGGTGGGCTCAAGACCATAATATGAGAGAAGTGTAAACTTCTTTGGTGATATTACACATAGTATATAAATTAAGTAGGGTAAGTATGTTTTTTTATTAAATATTTTAATAATTAAAGCCACGGGTCAAAAATATAACCCAAAACATATAAAACAATACCCAATGTACGGTATTTTCAAAATGTTTACCCCAAAATGGTGACCCCGAAGCGCTACGACTCTTTAACTGTTAACAAATGTATTTCCGTACCCAAAAACATAGTATAAAACGATAACCCATTCGATGTTTTCAAAATGTTAACCCCAAAAACTTATAAAGCGATACCCCCACGGTAATTTCCAAATCTGGACCAAATATTTCAGTCCAACAAAGAAACTAAGTTCAGTCGTTTTAGAAAATGTCCAGCTCAACATAACCAAATTAGAATATAGCACACTAGAATGATAGACCTATGAATAAACTGTGGAATTTTAAGTGAAATAGGTCGAATAGTTTTTGAGTCTATAGAGGACAAAGAAACAAATATAAATTTTTATGTATTGTGTAATAGAGTTTGAATTACATTAACATGTCTTGCATAATGCGTACATAAAACCGAAATAGGCTACATCAAACTTACAAATTTAACGTAATTTTGGATGTAGACCATATAACTGTGGACAGTGAACCAATATATTTTTTGAAACTCAATGTAGGCTATATTTTTGAAAAGTCGATGTTTTATTTACTTTGTTTTGACTTCAATTTGTTTAATTCTACAGTAGCCTACTTATTCTCTTTACATACAATTAATTGATAAACCATAAAGTATTTTACAATTAATTAAATACGTGACACAACTCTACATTCATTTCATTCGTGTAAATGAATTGACGACGTTGTGAGCAATGTACTGTGTTTACATCTAATTGACTCTCATTTTCAACTAAAATATTTGTTAAATCATACATATATTTGAATAAACTGACTTCTCAAAAAATATTTGATTAATAACTGACCCTACAGACATTGTCCTGTATAAATGTCAATAAATTTGTTTGTGGTTGTTTTATAAATTTGTGATAAGATGTTCGAAAATGAAAAAAACTTACTTCTGAGCAGGGCCGTCGCGTGGGTGGGGCAACCGGGGTAATCGCCTAGGGCACCGCGATCAGGGGGGGCGCCGCCGTGGGTAAAAAAAAATATATTTTCTTCATTGAAAGAACAAGTGTGAAGATTTTTGGGTAATGTTGCTCAACTTTCAGGAAAAGAGGATCTAAAACAAAGTTATTTGGACCTTGAAAGACATTTAACCGACAAAACAACCAAAGTGTCTGACAAAACAACCAAAATGTCTGACAAAACAACCAAAGTGTCTGATATCAACGGCATTGAACTGAATGACCTTTTACATATAAGTTCGATTTTGGATCATGGAAACAACGAAGTCAAACCAAAAGAAGTCTCTTATAATATTATGTAACAACCTATGTTTTGAATTATAATACGTGTAAGCATTTTTCGTTGATTTTTGTTTGTGTTTGCTTTTAGTTTGTTAAATCTAACCTAAAAATGCTGTTGGTTTTGAAGGATAATAAACTAATTATACATTTTTTAAGTAAAGTTGATATGGCAATGAATGTAAACAAACATGTGTTACTAAGGTTTTTATCCGAACAGCTGTTTTCGTGAGTTATGGTTTGAGTTCATACAAAAATAAACGGTACCAGAAACTGGCACATACTTTCTCAAACATATTTAAATTATTAAACAGATTCACTGTGACTTCATAATTGTATTAAAGTATGAGAGTAACTAATAACTATTATTATTATTATTATTATTATTAGGTAGCTAGAGAGAAAACTATTAGATCGATTTCGAACAAATTTGCACCAAACATGTCAATAAGGCCTGTATAGATGCACGAAATAAGGTTTTTTAAAAACAACCCCCTTTTTGGCCGAAAAAACCCTAAAAAATTTATTATTATTATTATTAGCTAAACTAGCATTTTTAGAAAGATGCAGTTATTTTTGCATATTGTAGGGTACATTATAAGGGCTACAAATAAGCCAAATTTAATTAAAATCGTTAGAGCCGTTTTTTTATAAATAAAATAACTGTTTGTTGGCCAAAAAAGGGGGTTTATAATTTATATAGATTAAAATTATCCTGCTTGTAATACAGTATTCGGTTATAATTCCTATAAGCTGTTTGCCTAAAAGCTTCACAGGTAGCAGCACATTACGGCTTTGATCGTAAACAAGCAACTACCATGAGTATCAAAATGTTGCACAACAGCGCTTTCTAGTAGTTAAAATAACAACCAATTGTTTATAATACTTCCCAACATTTGGTAGAAAAATAGTGAAATAAAACTGTTAAAACAGGTTATCGATTTTCCATCAGTGAGGCGGCACACGTTTTAGAAAACTTGTCCCGTCTCACTGTTAAAAATTTTATCGAAACAGAATAATAAATCTGCAATGTATTTATCGATTATTTCATCTTTGTGAAACGCAAGCTTTATGCCTATGTGCTGCTATCTGGTACGTTAAATTGTAAGGTATTTACGTATTACTCAATAACAAATCAGCTGTTCTGATACTTTAAAATGCTTCAACAATATAATATAACAAACTTTGTAATTATGTTTCTTAAGCTAGCCATACACGGTCCGATTTGTAGGACGACCGAGTTGGACTGCAAGTTGGATGCGTTTCACCACTCACGATCCAACTTACCATCCAACTTACGATCCAACTAACGTTTAAATTATCATAATTCCATCAACAGCTGATTTTAAACTTTGAAGCAATTATTTACTTTTTCTAAATTTTAGGTTAGGTTTTTATTAAAATGTAGACCTGAGCATTGCTGGTTCTTTTAACCTTTATTAGGCCTATTTGTAAACTGATGTTATAATATCAAATAATTTCATTTTGGACATTTACGATCTTAGTTTTGAGGTTATTATTAAACCTACATCTATATTATAAAGACAATATAACATAATTATGTGTATAGAAAGTTCCAACTGGTTTGGCGTGCGGAGCACGCTGGGGTATCCCTAGTAATAAATAAAACATATACACATTGATTTACATTATTCAAAAAGTCCTCAAATTTTCAACTCCACGACAAGAAATCATTCCAATTCAGTCTTCTTTCCTTGTAGGCCTACATAGTGGTAGTTGTATAAAAATGAACAGCAATTACTATATGCAAATAATTCTACTAAACAATTCCCTATATTTTGTCAGTATACTTACAATCACTTATTTTTTTTAAATATAGTAGATAACAGCCTATATTTTTTTCAGTATAGAAAACAATCCCTATATATTTTCAGTACCGGTATATTAGACAATCGCCTCCATTTTTCAATATAGTAGACAATCGCCAATATTTTTTCAGTTTACTAAATAATCACCTTTATTTTTTCATTATACTAAACAATCTACTATATTTTGTCAGTATACTTTCAATCGCCTACATTTTTCAGTATACTAAACAATCACCTATATTTTTAAATATAGTAGACAACAGAACTGCCTATTTTTTTTAGTGTACAATATAGTAAACATTCACCTATGTTTTTCAATAGGTTGAGAAATTATTTTTGAACTATTGTGACGCGAAGATGCTCAAAAACATGTCGGTTTGCATAATCACAAACACCTATTTGTGTTCACAAACACCTATTCTCCCGGTACAATTCAATAAATTCTAAAAACCCTTTATTATCCATTATTATAGAAGTAAAAATGCACAAAGTATAGGGGAAAAGGGAAGATCAAACATCAACAAGGAGAAAGTTTAAAATGACAATCGGACGATCACCCCATTCACAGTCCGACTCCATCGGAAGTTGGAAGTCGGATCATCTTGTAGTCTGATCTGGGACTCCGATTTGTCCGATCATCCAACTCGTCGTCCATCAAGCCCATTCACGCTCCTACATCGGACATCGGACTACAAATCGGACCGTGTATGGCTGGCTTTACATAACCTGATTCATTCAGTGTTTCTGTATTTTGGAGTAGTGACAGTGAAAATGGACCAAATAAGTAATATTGCTTTGGAAGCCAAACAAATTAGTGAAAACTTACTTCCGACATTCCTTTTTAATCAAACTGTTTTGGCTATATTTTGTATTTCCTGCTATAATATATGACAATGTAAGGAAAAATATTGTTCGTAACTCGTCCTAAATAGTAGTTTTTGTGACTTAATCGAATTTCAGGACTCGGCAAAGCCTCGTCCGTTAAACACGATAATCGTCCCAAAAAAGCCTACTTTAGGGACTAGTAACGAAAACTACTATTTCTTAAATAGCCTAAAGTTCTAACCTATAATAAGTTATTTAGTCATAGTATGTTTAGTTGCTAGGTTACTACTAAAAATCGTATGTAATAAAAAACGTCTAAAAATAGTGGCCTCCGTATTATTTCTCAGAAACTTAAGTACCAACTATAATTAATTTACTGTGGTCCGTAAATTGCTGCTACCTACATACAAATTGTAAACTATTACCTATTTGAATAGCGACTTTAGGAGTATTTATCAAAAATGTAATCTTTGAAAACCCAGATAGCACAAGATATTTATTATTGTTGCTATACAGTCTAAAGATATCTATAGGTATATCTGTTGAGAATTCGATCAACAGCAGTTTTTTGTTCATAATTAAGTTTTGAGTACATTTTGGCACCTTATACAGACTCTTCATCTACGTTATAATAGATATTCAAAAAGTTTATGTTTTGAGGTGCTGGTAAATTGAGGCTGGCACAATCAAATCCGTTTTCTCTAAGAATGGTGTCTATTTCTTGCAAAGCTGCATTTTCAGCCTCATCTACATTCATTTCATGGAAGTCCTCTATGAATTTTTCTTTAAAAGAAGTCCAAAGCGACAATGGAGATGTCGGCTCACAAAAACAACAAATGTATGCAAATAAACCCTGATTTCCTGCATCTACAGTAATTTAACTGCACAAAAACTTTCAACTGCATGATAAAAGGTACAGGAGGTCATCTGGAGCATAAGTCTTTGAGCTAGGAATAGGCCTTAGGGCATTCTTTGTCCCGTCGTTATCTTTTACATTTTCGTTCTTCCATCCCCAGTTCGTTGGCTAAAGGTTGTTGCCATTCCAAACATGAACTTCGTAGGTAAACTCTCAATAGATGTTGGTGAGCTGCTTCTGACGTTGGAGGTAATTTCACTAAGTCAAATATGAATTTAATCGTTTGTTTACGGGTAATAGAAGTGAACTTGAAATAACGGCCTTCATTCAAATTTAAATATTTGCTTATCCCGTACAAATCTAGAATGAACTTTTCTCCCTTCTCCAACAATTCATTGCAAGACGTTTTTGCATTAAAAAATGTCTCTGTTTGAATTCTGGCTTGGATATTTGTCTTGAAAATATCGACAGATTTTGTTTTGCCCAAGCCAAATAAAGAAGAAGTTGTGTCACATTCAGTAACTGTATAAGCAAATAAAATATT
>JAGFPH010004287.1:105527-123495 GCA_018207615.1 Philaenus spumarius
TTGTGGAATCTAGCTGTTTATAGTCCTCATCTTGACTCTATTTGAAATAATTTGTAGACCTATTAGTAACTTAAATATTTTATTTTTCTTCTTTTGGTTGTTTCATATCAGCCAGTAACCTACATACTAATATGTAAGCCTATTTATTTACTTTTTAATTAAAAATGCTTCACATTTGTAATATACTATATTTATTTTCTGGTGATTTACCTTTTTTTATTTGTTTGAGTGTCGTTATATTTTTGCCATTTTTTTATATTTTATGCTATATATCTAGTAGGCCTAACGGTTTTTATGAAGATACATTAGAAGTATAACAATAAATTGTTCTCTTACCTGTTGACAGAGCTTATTTCAAAACATTGATGCTTTTTTACATCAACTAACAAGGAATTATTTGTATTTGATGGAATTACCTTTCACAAAGGAAAACATTGTCTAACCCAATTCCATTACAGTAATTTTCACCACTTTATAATTTTTTTTTCATGTATCTTGCTTTTTAATTAGATTAATTTAACACTATCACTCATTATATTGATAGTATTATATTAATGTAGATTTGGTTATTAAAAAATTATTTATTTTATTAAAATTCAATTTTAAGTGTTATACAATCAATTTACATTAAACTTGAACCTACGTGAAACCTATTACAGTATGTATTTTTCTTTCTGTTTTCCTGTAAATGATTGTAAGCAGAAATCGACGAACCTGAGAAACTCGTATGCGAGACATTTGAGAAATCAAAATAAACCTTCTGGTTTTGGGAGTGAACAAAAACCCAAATGGTACTTGGCAGAAATTATGTCATTTCTGAAAGACTTCGTTCAGCATCGGAAACTGAAAGGATACTCTGAACAGGAAGAAGGTGAGGAAGAAAACTTACAACCCACCAGTGAAGATAACCAAACAATTTCTAATGAAAATATCAATGAAGTCGAGGAATCATCTGGAAAAAGAATTGCTCCTGATAGCGAACAAACTTCACGACCTAAAAAGAGACAACTACCATCAGAGCTGGTTGCAGGACCGATAATAGATTTTCTCAAGAACAATACCTACAACAACGTAGTAGAACATCCAATGCTGAGCTTTGTGAAAGGTATGCTCCCAGATTATGATGTACTAACATCGAAAATATAACGCATATTTAAACAGAAAATTGTTACATTTATGAATGACTTGATGGACGATCAAGAAACTGAAAGCAGTTCATCTGCGGCACCCTCAACTCCATTTTCCAATTGTTCAGGTGATGTCATACTTCTTGATGACAGATCATATTGTAAATTGTCATAAAATTATAATATTCAAATTGTAATATGTAACTGAAATTAATAGATTATATAATAAAATTGCAATGCAAACATACTAGTTTATTTAATTAACACCTTTCTAGCATGCTAACACTCCTTAACAATTCCCTATCCAAATCAAAGCAATATATCAATCCATCATTAATATATTGATAGAAGCATAGCATATGTATTTATAGGACAGGAAGAATAAAAAAGTGGAATTCATAAACAACTCAGATAATTAGAGTGAGGTATTATTTAATATTTTTTGAAAGTAACTAACAGAAAATGAAAAGGTTTCAAGGCAAATATAAATTTGATTTTGATTATTTATTTTTATTAATGTAACATACACATTACAATATATACAGTTTTATAAAAAAACAAATCTATTAAATTATTATAAATGGTTCAACTTACTTCAAAGTGATGAGAAGTCGCACTATAGGGGATAGGCATCTCCTAAAATATGTTCCGTATCCCGTTTCATTAATTATAATATTTCTTATTAAATACTTGCCCCAAAGTTGGGAGCCAAATTTATAATAATTTTTTATTTATAAAATAATGTTTGTGTGAGAAGCCTCACGTTGGAAAAGCCAAATTTATAATAATTTTTTTTACTAATTACTAATTACTATAGCCTATAGGTATTATAATTGAAACCTACTATATTCAGCTTCAATTATATCAGCTTTGAAATAAATACAAATTTAGTTTAACAAAAATTTTGGTTTAATATAATTAAAATTATTCATTGAGAAATACATAATGTTTATAATCTTGGTTTGGTACAAAACATAAAGAAAGAAATTGAATTGTTTTCCTTTATAATGAGGAATAATTGTCTATTAAAATGTCTATCTCCGATTGGCTTAGCTCAGTATAACAATTTAAAATTCGTAGAATTAAGTTTGTTTTATCACCATAATACTTAATTTAATTGAATTTAATTTTAATTCAAATTATTCTCGGGCTATGGGTATTCGTGCTGCTGTAATTATCCCATTAAACATACACGCAAGTATGAATTCAAACATGAAGTTAACAATTTTATTATGAAATGGCGTCATAAGGAATTGGATTAGAAGAAAGGTAAAGATTTTTATTTAAGTAATTTCCTTTAGGTTTTAAACTTAATCACTGTTCTTTAAATACTTATCAGTTTTTGGTTGAACACATGAGTAAATATCGAGTTATTGTACGTTTGGATTACACTTTTATAAAACAATTAACGGCGTCACTTCTTCATTTCATTAGATACGTCCACCCACGCTTAGTTCTCAATTTGCACTGATTTTTGGCTTCACTTTTAAAAACGATGTACCGGGTTCCTTCACTTCCGTCTATGTCTGCATCCGGAAATCTGTATTCATTCATTTGATTCGACAACTGCGTTCACGTGAATGTTACGTCACACTTTCCTTTCTGCGTTGCCGTGGTTACGGAGTATGACGTCACTGCCGTTTTCTTAATATGGCGTGTCTTCTCTTTTGAAAATAGTTTTCGACGGATTTTATACCTAAAGTATTTCTTTGTTGGTTAAAACAATTGTAGAATTAATTTGTTCTTGCGTTTAAAGCATAAAATTTATTTACTTGTAATAATTTTGATTCACCCGATTAAATATTTACTTCCTTTTTGAGTTTAAGTGTAGGTTGTACTACTTGTGTCATATGTTAAACTAATTATGGTGAATATTTTAATAATAATAATAATCTACGGTATATAAGTAACTAATAATTGTTTCATAAATATTTTCTTAAATATAGAATACGTTTTATACATTGGATTATCGTGTTTTGTTTATAATTTAAATTACATGGTACCTTATTGGTCTTTTACTTGACTTGTGTTTACAATGTTTTTGTGGCCTACAAAGTATGGCTGACAAACTTAATTAAATACGTTTTTAACCGTCTTCAGTTTTTCATAGTGTCTTTGACAAATTTTACATAAATAATAAATATAATGTTTCTAATTTAGTTTCTTACTTTCATTTCTTCATAAGGGTTGGTACTGGTGTTTAGTCATATTGACATATGGTTTTCTAGGCTATAATACTATACTGTTAGAAATGGGTGTTTTTGTATTACTGAGATTTGAGACATTACATAATCTATCTTCTAGAAGTGCCAGCAGATAGTCAAATGTTTTTGGTGTTAATCGCATGAAACTACAAAACTTTTCTTCATCCTTCTCTAAGCTCAAGAACCAAATTTTCTAAAATATTTTCCTCTTCTCGCCTACTATTTTAAGGATGGACCCAATATCTTCGGTTTCTCATTGCCTGTTTACACAACCACTCCCAAATCATCATTGCACCCATTACAACTTTGTTTTCTGACATCTTGTTCATGACTAACTGGTGTGTGTTGACTAATCTTGTCTAATTTCGTCTAATGATGTTTTGTCTAACCGTGTCTTGCTTTGTTTTGGCTAAGTGGTGTGTGCCCAGCCTAAGTGTGAAACTTTTGAGAACATCGGTCAATTTATAAGAACACAACAATTTAGTGTTCTCAGAACCACTTTCATTTCTTGTTATATCATTAGCATCCATGACATAATTTATTAAGGTGCGGCTATACACATCCATCACGTAACGTCCCGTCCCGTCCATTCCCGTGATTTTAGGTAGGGTGGCTGTACACACCCATCACGTCACACCACGTCACGTCCAGTCCAGACTTGAAAAGTATATTTTCCTACAACAAAGCATAAAGTTCTATTTTACGATTTTAAAACAAATTGTGAAACGACCGTTTATCGCTAGCCGAGCGATAAAGTAAACAGCTGATTCATATCGATTGTTGTGTCATATATAGATCAAAAACCGTTAGACTAACCAAAATAACTTTGTGAGTAATTTTGTTCATTATAGTTGTATAAATAATGGCAGAAGAATTTGATGAAATTGGTATGGAATTTTAGGAAAAGTCATGGTATTTCCGGTTGTAGGAAAAATTTTATATGTAATTCGAGGGTAAAGTGTCTTTATCCACTTATCTTATAAAGTGTCTTTATCCACTTATCTTATAAAGTGTCTCTATCCACTTATCTTAAAAAGTTTCTTTATAAACTTATCTTATAAAGTGTTTTTATCTCTGCTACACGTCGCGTGGTAACTTTTTCTTCTCAAGCGATAGAAACATACTTTAAATACTCTTAATAAGCGTACATAAATAATGAATTTACTTCATTTTTATATTTACAAGTACACTTTTTGGTGTTTTTCATTTTTAGATTAATAAATAACCATTATTTATTTAATTACAAAAAATTGTATAGTTAAAATTTAGAAAATTACCGTTTAAGTTAATACTACGTTTATTATTTTGAATTTTAATATCTAAATTTATTTACCGATTGTCAATAATAAGAAAACTCCTTCTGTTGGCATTGCTAAAAATTAAAAAAATAAATGCTGCTATGTATTGGACAGTAAAGTTTCACAACAAAATGTCATTGTAGAGGGTGCAGCCAAGTTTAGTACCACTAGTAGCAAATAATTTAAGTTTAAGTTCACTGTACGAAATAGTTGTTGATTTAATACATAGTTGTTTTTCTTGGCAATACCACTTAATAAAAAGACCCTATATAGATGTTTCCTGCCACAGGAAATTACAATGTAGTCACTAATATTGAAATATATATTATTGCTACAGACACTTGTTTATTTATGTTTCAGAAAAACCATTTTACACCAACTATTCGTGTTTAAATCTAAACAAAGTAAGCAAACATTAAAAACTTTTGATAGACCTCTGAGCATTATTTATTTACATTTTTAAAACACCCCTCAGCCACAGACAATGAAGAAGTTATGGTATTATCTGTAAAATTAATTTAATCTTTCAATACTAACTATAATTTTATTGTAAACAAAACTATGAGCTTTGAGTTTATGAGAGGAATTTAACAATTTTACAGTAAGGAAGCCATATGCTAAAGTTGTTTTAGAAGCAATGATTAGTGTATTTTAACAATATATTCAAGTATAGATAGTGTTATGATGAAAAGAAATCATTATTTTTGTATTAGCTCTGCTACGGAGCCAACAAAATATAGTCGTCAACATTCAGGCATCCAAAAAGTTTCCCAAATGTACACGAAAAAAGCTGAAGCGGAGATTAAAAGACGTCGCTCGACGGGACCCCTGGCTATACACACCCGTCATGTCACGTCACAGCACGAACTCTTGAGCACAGGCGCGCACTCACGGGGGGGGCTAAAGGGGCTGTAGCCCCCCCCTCAAGAATAAATTACATTCTGTTTTTAAATGCGCCAATAGTGGACACATCGCATACTGAATGCTGGTTTGCGGGAGTTACATTTCACTACAACTACGAAATAAATGGCTGCATTGCTGCATTCCTATTCCTAAGAAATGCACTAAAAAATAAATAAAACGTATTTCATATATTCCAAACTCCGCAAAGGAAAACTCCTGTAATACATTTGTATACAGGACAAACTAACTATAGGCCTACATACAATAATGAAAGTTGTGCAAAACAAAAATATAATTTAAATATGTTTTATATAAGAATTACTTATGTAAGCTAAGCTTTAATAAGTTTGATTTAATTTACATGACTATTTCAGACTAGTGCAAATATAAACTATAGGGGAGGTTATACTAAAGCAAATTAGTCACCAATCAATGTCCATTAAAAAAAATAAAGATCACCAAACGTTAAAAACTAACTAGGGTAACTTGTTTCTAGTTACAAGTATTTTCTTTCTTATGAATACTTAACATAAAGAATAGAGATCACCAAACATAAAAACATGCGTTGTACCATGTCTTTTAGCCCCTCTCCCCCTACATCAACGTCGCGTCCTTTCTCGTTGTTTTTATGATTTCCAGATTACCTTACGTCATTTTGCTACCTTAACCGGTAACCTATTTAATAGTGATAATTAATAAATAGTAGCAGTAATGATGATGATAAATAATAATAATTAATAATAAATATATTATATATAAAGGGTGTATCCAAAATGCACGGCAATCTCTCGGAAACTGATACTATAGCTAAAAATAAGAAAAAGGTTTCTATTTGACGAAGACCCAAAGAAGACTCAATTTTGTTTTGTAAGACAGCTGATATAAAAGATTTTGTCAAAATAAAACCTAAAATCTTATTTAATCTGCTGGGTTTTATCATTCATTCCTATAGCAATGAATACTTAACATTTAAGTATTCATTGCCTATAGTACCTACTCAAAACTTGCATTCAAATAGCTAAAATAAACTTAAAGTAATTCCTTAAAATAGCGGTTTTCCTAAGATATTTTTAAAAAGTTTTCCGTTGGTTGGCCCAAGGACCCCCGGTCAGCCCCCCCCATAATTATTTTCTGAGTGCGCCACTGCTTGAGCATTAAATTATGTTCCAGCCGTAACGTGACGAGTGTGTTTAGCCACCTCCATTTATTACACAGGGAGCATACCTCTGGAAAAAAGATGGAACGTGATGTGATGTGACGGGTGTGTATAGCCGGACCTTTAGAGGTACATCCGCTTACAACGATCCCCCTCCAGTCGCTTTTTCAACGGACACTTTGAATGTTTGCCATTGATTTTTGGACAAAATTTTGTCGTTTTTAGCGCGAATTCGATTATTGTTTTTCAAGATATTAATTTTCCAGTGACTAAATATGGATTTTTCCATATTTGACAAAGTCCACAAAGAAATCAACCTGATGAAAAAATTCCAAAATAGAGTGTGCTATGTTGTCAGCTTGAAGCTCATCCTAATAGCTTTGAAGACCTGTCATTTTACTTTTCACTAAACTTATGTTTTTAATTATCTTTTTTGTTTTATTAATAAAATACCAAAACATGTGTAGTATGGTTGTATTGTAATACTTAAAATAATTATTTTAATACGCATAAAGGAACCAGGTGAAGATGCTGTAAGACATATCGGACACCACTAAAATTGCATTAAAAGACCAAGTGCCATTTTCATTTATAATTAATAAAATAAGAATAAAAGCTCCATACTTTTGTGTTTTTATTCAAGTATACATTACTGAGAGCCGTAATAACAACACCAGCCTTACAATAGAAACTGCTGTTGCAATAGTATTTTGTGTATACCGGGTGTTTCAGAGGGAACAGATTATATAACATAAAATAAGAATAATTGTTCATATGAACATATTTCCTGAAAAGTTTTGTTTTACAGATATCCGCCATTTTGGATTTTTACAAAATATTTCAGATCTAGAGAAATGTTTGACCGATTTAGTTCAAACTTGGCATAAAATTTAACCTATCAATGGTATATTTTAAGAAAAATAAGCGATTGTATCCAATCATTCGATTCAAAATGGCGGCTATTTGAAAATTTTATACCAAAATTACCCCAAAACCATACACTTTAACAAAAAATGTTGACACCTTTTTAGTAGCAATTTTAATTCCCTATCGGATGATGTTACTGTCACAACAATCGGATGAATGATAATAGTTAAGTTAAAGATAATAACAGCATACAATATTGTTGTATTTAGTGTGTTCCTATAAGATGCCCAGGTTGAACAAACCAATAATTAAACATAACTTAATTACTATCCTTCTGCCGATTGTTTTGACAGTTACACCATTCGATAAGGAATCAAAAGGGCTATGAAAATGTGTCTTTCAGCCGCCATTTTGAAACACATGATTGGATACAACCGCTTATTTTTCTTAAAATACATCATTGTTAGGCCAAACTTCAAGCCAAGTTTGAACTACATCGGTAGAAAATTTCTCTAGATATGAAATATTTTGTGAAAAGAATGTACAATTTTTCTTTTCATGTGAACAATTTTTCTTATTTTTAGCTGTATGATCAGTTCCTGAAGTATTATCCGTTCCTCCTGACACACCCTGTATTTGTTCACAGGACTTTATGTTGTGTATTGCGTCTGTGTGTAACCTGAAGCCTACTTCAAGGAATATATTTGACGACAACACATCCTCTTTAACAACAATTGGAACAGCATTTTATAATAAGGTCAGCGAAGACCATTAAAGTTTTTAGTAATTTATCTGCCCCATCTATAATGTCTTTCAAGATTAATATTAGTTTATCATTGTAGTAAAAAAACAATGGGGTCTACTGAAGAAGCGTTTATTTTATAATAAGACATTATCACAGTGGTTTTTGGAAGGTAAAGCGCCCCACAGACGTAACATGATCTTAAAAACAGAATAAAGAAGACAGGTACTAGGCTCCAACCAAACCATTCAAAAACACAACCACCAATAAAGGATCACCCAAAATACATAAAAAAAAACCCAACAAAATACAATAAAAACATATTTTTGTATTTATTACGCATCACTGCATACATTTCTAGTCTACATTTATAACTACACAATGTAAACAAAAATAGTCTTACAACCCAATTAATCAAACACATTTATTAATTAGACATAATGGATATTGCACTTACTTAACCAGTGTTTACAAATCAATATCAATAAAAATAAAAACTACAATTTGGTAACTCTGTCAGGTTAGGTTACGAAACAAGGTACAAATGTTAGTCTGCTTATAAAATTACATGACACGTTACTAATAAGGTTTACAGTTATTTATACATGACAACCCTAACCTAAATTTATTTCAGTCAATTACATCGATAAGTAATTGAATAGTTGCACAACTACTTTTTAAAATGGATGACTTTGTTCACAATGTTTTTTTTTTACTTTTCCCTGTCTCAGTATTATCACGTATCTTAAATACTAAGTATCTGATACTGTCAATTTTTTTTTTTAATTTATAAAATGTACTTTAAGGCCTTCCGCCACATTTGCAATTGAGGAGAGAAGTCGCACCTGGCAATGTTCATCCGCTGACAAATCTCAAATCTACTCAATTGTAACCGAAAAAACCTCTGTTTCAATAGTATCGACTGTTTTGTTGTTCTAGTATGAAATGTTGTACTCGCGTAGGCCTAATGCTGCATAAAAACAAGAGAAAAAATTAAAAATTTTGATTCACTCGTACGTAAGAATGAAACCTGAACAGCAGTTGAGTTCTTTATGTTGAGCTGACTGAAGGACGTGAACCAAAATTTATTTAGTTGTCTATACTGTTGATCTGGTTTAATACAACAAACTAACAGTCAACTAGTCGCAAAAGAGAGTTTTATTCAGTCGGTCATGTAGCCCATCTGGAGTAACCCAATGGCAACTCTTTCTCTAGTCGTGTTGCAATTGCATTGGACGAAAGGCCTAAATATTTTTTTTTTTAAACAATATAGTTTATTGAAAATTAGTTTGAGTCAGACTCAAACTAGTAGAAAAATTTTAAGAGAACTCAAAACTCGTGTTAAACACTAACGAAAGAAAAACAAGCCAATAGATTAAAACTATCGGAAGTAACAATAACACTTTAGTTTTAAATAATGTTGTTTGAAAACACAAAAATAACAAATGGTTACAACAAACACAAAAACAAAGTTTTTTTAAATCTACTTTCAATAACTTGGATAATTTTATGAAGAACACAATCTAAAAATGTTTTTCAATACAAACTTTTTGCTCATCTTAAAAAAGATCACCTACTATTATCAAGAACCTAAAGCTTTGAAACGGATGTAGTTACATGAATGTAGAATACAATAATTAGTAATTCATTTGATGAAAATAAAGATTATTTTACAAATTATCACTGATATGTTCCCTTTTGAAGTCAACTGTGTTGGGCTTCGTAATTTTTAAAATTTATTTTCTAGTGTAACTAGGTTTCAGAACTGAAATTTTTATAATTTAAATCATGGACGTCCTAAAAATAATTGTGGTTCTATGTAATGCATACTAAAATTTAGATCGTAGAGATTCTACGATACTGAACCTAAAACAGTAAATGCAAGTTAAAATATTTTTGTTTAGAGTAAATTGCATATAATTTTTCACAATTAAATAATTTTTAAAAACTTAGGCAAAGTTTCGTTTAACACGGACAAAGCCTAGTGAGACAGCTGTTATTGAATAAAATATTCCATTTAAGACCAGAAGGATGAATGTCCCACCATGGTAGAGTAGTTGTTAGCTAGGAGGAGAAGATCGATCAAGATATAAAAGAATAAAGAAGTTGTTTGTAAACAGTAAAGAATCAAGTGTAGTTCTTTCTGTATGAAATAGTTCAGGCCCGAACTTAACTAAACTAGATGAAGGTAAAGGCAAGTGAGTTCACTTTGTGTGTTCCAGACGAAGGATATTAAAAGAAAAATTTAGTTATAAATAAGTTCGGGTCTGCAGAGGAATTAATTGTTCTTGCTTTAACAAATGCTTTACTTATTTCAAGAGCACGAGAGTGGAAGGACATATTATTTTCGAAGGATACAAAGCCATCGACCGGGAACGGCAGGGGTAACCGACAGTGATAAATCCTTCAACTAATTTCTTGATTTACAGACTAAAACATATGATTTAATTTAACATTCATTAAGAATTTTCAATGTGTGAACATAATGTGTTCTCCTTGTGGATAGAAATGGGGTCGCTTCTGATCTGGTCTCATCATGGTAGGAAGGGCTTCTCAGCAAACTTTACTCTTACTAAATGTACTAATAGTGTCACCAGTAATAAGTCCTGCATTACAATAAATAAAACACCTGAATATTTCCATTTGTAGTTTTTTAGTATGCAGTGTTAGAGGGAACTTTTTATCAGTTGACAACTAATGAAAACCTCTTTCTAGATTTACCATGTTATAAATAATGAATTAAACAATACAATGTATGATCCTTCTTTCTAGACATGTACCCAATTAACTACAGTTTCTAAAAATGAAAACTAACTTGCTTTCTAAATCTTTTAATGTTGACAAATCAGCACCATTTCATAGGATTCTCAAATTTGGTGTGATTCAATTTTTAATGTATTTCTAGTGTTTTTGTATAAATATTATTAATAACTCTTTTTATAAAGACAAAAATAATCTTAGATGAAAAATGCTATTATACATTTTACAAATATAAAATATTACAAACATGGAAAGATCAACATAAATAATTGGAAGACAACAATTTGTTTTTTCTTACTGTTTCTATTTGAAGAGCATTGTTAACAAAATGGCACCTGAGACTCTGGCTTTAAAATTGATGTAGAGAATAAATACTCAAGGCTGACTAAACTGATCAATAAAAACAAATTCAACTGATCCCAGAAACGCCTCCGAACATCAAAAATCCAAATAGTTTGATCATGCAGCAGAACCAATGACATGAGTTAAGCGAATTAAGTTTAAGGTTTCAACCAACTATTGGGGAAATTGGTCTACTCACAAAAGTGAGTAGCTGCCTACATGTACAAAATATATTAGTAGAATTTGTTTGCACTTCAGCCTCCAGCCCCAGCTCACACACTGCTTCGTTCCGATCGCAGTGGAAAAGTTTGTTGCCTACAAAGAGATGTTTGAATTAGGTTGACGTTCAAAACCTTTTAAAAATATCTACTGTAATTACAATACAAAATACTGTAGTATTAGATGTTAATACCCTAATCGAAAATTTTTTTATCGGAATCAGTCTCCCCTCCCTCCTAGTTTGGCCATGGTTTTACTCATTATTTTAGTAAAAACAATAAATTGAATTTTCATAACTTGATAAACACAATTAGGCCTATATTTTCAGAAACAAATTTAATCAGGACTGTTAAGCGGATTATTTAAAGACTCAAATATTCAGTTTCTCAAGTGCCATTGTGTATTCCAAACTAACAATGAATTTCCCACAACTTTCCAACTAACAAAAAGTACGGTATTAAAAGAGTATTGCACACACCAGGATACTAAATGGAAACAAATTTAACAAACAAAATACAACACAAAACTTAAACAACCAACGTTCACAGCATTATCTTTGGCTTGGACTTATTAATTACAAAACGAATAACAAATTTTCTTGTTTTTCAAATAAAACAATTTCATTGCACACAGATTTTGTTTACCCTTAAATTCTATATACGTAATATTTATCGTTAGTTATTGTATCGAGTATAGTAATGGACAGGTAGATAGTCAGTATATACCATGCAGTATGTATAACTAGACTAATATACAGTATAAGTTTGTAAAGTTGTTGAAAATGGACGACTTGTGTGTTTCTTGTATTACTGGAACATAGAAAGAAATTAATGAAGCAACAACAACTACACTAGTACAGATAAAGCATATGATGTAAAGTACAATTACACAAATAAGTACCACACATAATAAAATACTAGTGGATCCACCCCCACTGTTGTTACATGAACTCTGAAACCATTTAACAGAAAAGAAAAACAAATGGGTCATTGAAGCTTAAACATTAAGCAGTTCTGGCCAAAATGGGGCGAGCAAGTGTTACCCCGGAGATAAGTCCAAAATCATATAAAAAAATATGTTTTCTTCTGATAAGCACTATCACTACTTTGGTCGGCCTTTCAGTGAGTGACCAGCTTCGGCCAATTCCATTCTGGTTGTTAGATCATAGACACAAAATCAATTACAAAAGCTAAGAGCCTTGTATTTAAAAAAGCAAGAAGTAGGAATTATAGCTTGTTTCGGCCATCGTGATTCTTGTGGAAAGCTAGGTATTTTGATCTTTACCTATATGTAAGCCTACATTTTTTAACACTTTAAACCTTGAGGCCGAGTATAGGTCGGGCTGGGTTCACGGCCCCAGCTACCAATGCCCGAGTATACCTTGGGCCTCTCTATTTTAAATTATACAGCTCAGCTCAGTCAGCATATATTCGGTTTCAGGCATTCTCGTCATGTTTATTAGTTCTTATATCTTTCACCTTTGGAATTTTTATAACACTGGCCAACAAAAATATCATATAAATATCAGATGGTTGTACTGAAAACGTGTCTGATCAGCTGTGTGCATTCTGCAATCAACGTTTGTCTGCTTAGTGATATAACTCGATGTGTGTTGTCATTAGTTCTGATTGTCTTGTAAGTTTTTTCATTTATCAGGGGTTTATTATTGATGCAAAGTTTATAATTCGTAAGTGTTTGTAATTATTACAAACAATAAAGAATTAGATTTAGAACGCTTTACAATAGAATTAGATAATTATTTACACTTAATTAAAAATAAAAATCTGATAATTTGTGGAGACATAAATATAAATTTGTTGGAAGCTACAACTTGTGTTAATAACTATTTGATGGTTATGGCTAATCATGGTCTCGTAAGTAAGGTTAAAGAACCGACGAGAATTAAAAATAATTAATTTTCTCTAATTGATCATGTGTTTGTCAGATGGAATGTTAACTTAGAAAATGAAATGATAACATGGGTTATCGATTCCCAGGTTACTGATCATTTTATGACTTCTTTAAGTATTAAACATGATCGAGGATTCAAGAGACTTGGAATTAATATTGGTAAACGGATTATCGATTTTAAGATATTAAACAAAGCTTTAAGAGATGTTGACTGGAGGGTAATGTATACATCGTCCACAGTCTCAATCGCTTATTCTCACTTTTCAAAAATTTTGGAATCATGCATTCAAACATCTTTTAGATTGCCAAACCTTAAGAAAAATTTTAAAAAACTGAAACCATGGATGACTGAGGAGTTGATGATTAAAGTAAACACTAAAAATGCATTATATAATACTTGCTTCAAAGAACCACTTAATGTGCTGTTAATAGACCGTTATGTAAGAAGCAAAACGTTGTTGAAACGGGATATCTCAAATGTGAAAAATGAATATTATAAAACTTATCTCGAAAGCAATAAGTTAAATTCCAGGCGCCAGTGGAGGTGTGTTAAAGAACTCGTAGGAGAATCTGGGAGACCATTAACTCAGTTAAATGTAAGAGATACTGACGGCAGTTTAGAATCCGATCCTAAAATAGTAGCGAATATATTTTAAAATTTTTTTACTTCAGTGGCATATGACTTACGATTGAGTATGGACAGAGATAAAACATTTATTAGAAATGCAAGAATTAATTTAGATTTTGCTAAAGACAAATATTTTAAAAATTCTCTATTTTTATACCCTACTAACTGTACCGAGATTCAAAATATTATTAATACTCTTAGTGCTCGCAAAGCTCTGGGGTATGACTCAGTGACACCGGTTATAGTTAAAGGTATTGCAGAAAATATAATTGAACACCTCGTTTATCTTATTAATTTTAGCATGTCCTCAGGTGAATTCCCAAAGGATTTAAAAAATGCTTTTGTGTCCTACCTCTGTATAAAAAATCGGATAAACAATGCCCTAGTAATTATAGACCGATTGCGTTACTTTCAATCTTTTCTAAGATACTTGAAAAAATATTAAAATCTCAATTGGTAGATTTTTTAGAGAAAGAAGGTTTCTTTAGTAAAAATCAATATGGATTCCAAAAAAGACGAATACTGAAAATGCCCTTTTGGATTTCTTTGAGAAGGTTTATGAAGGAATGAACGACGGTGATTTTAGTGCTGGAATTTTCGTGGACGTGATGAAAGCTTTCGACACAGTAGATCGCACTATTCTCCTAGATAATATGTATAAAGCAGGGATAAGAGGAGTAGCATATGAATTGTTTTTATCTTATCTTTCTGGAAGAAAGCAGATAGTGAAGGTTGGAGATAAACTCAGTGAGGAAGTTGAAATAATCTATGGAATTCCCCAAGGATCTGTGTTATCAGGGCCATTGTTCCTTATATATGTAAATAGTTTATGTGACAGTATCTTTAAAGGAATGTTAACAGCATTCGCGGATGATACTTCACTTTTTTACAGATCTAGAAATCTTCAAGATTTACAAAACAGTATGCAAAACGATATTAATTTACTTAGACTTTGGTTTACCGACAATTGTTTGGCAATGAGTCCGAAACCCAAGCGTTAATTTTTAACTTAAATAATAAAATCGTGTAAACTTATCGCTCAAATACCATGAAGTTAAATTGTACATCACCAAACTGCAACTGTTTGCCCATTGCTCTTGTAGATGAAATTAAATACTTAGGATTATTTGTTGACAGCAGGCTAAGTTGGAGGATTCACATAAATTACATAAAAAATAAGGTAATAAATACACAAAAATTTTCTATTTACTTAGACCCCTTTGTAGTCAGAACCTATTACGAACATTGTACTTTGCCTTTGTAAATTCGAAGTTAGAGTATGCTTTAACCTTATGGGGAGGCTCTTATAATACAGTAGAGCGTCGAAAATCCGAACTAATTGGGACCGAGGGGGGTTCGGATTATCAATTTGTTCGGATTTTTGAAAATAACCAAGAAAAGGCCATTTAGGCTAAAACGTATGGCCTTTAATAGATTAAAGTGGTTAAACAGTACAAGCAGTAATGTAATTACAATACAGTATGTAAGATTACTTACATATTATGATTTAGAAGAACCTGCACGTACACAGTAGGGCCAACATGATTACACTTGTAACTCTCAATTACAGTACAGTACATAATTAAAAGTTCACTTGTACATTATAGTTAACACAAACAAAAAATTAAAAAATACTGTATACTACACTACTGTATGTACGACACACTGTTATAATGATTACACAAAGAGAAATGAATGAACTTTCTGTATGTATACTGCTAGTGCTAAAGCAGCTTTTTAGCGTGACAGTGAAAATAGGCTACTTACAGCCACTCTGTTGTGAGGGCGTGTGAGAGCAGGAATTAAGAAGTGTTTTAAAAGAGATAATAATGTCAAACTGCAAAGAAGATTTTTGTGAAATTTTTAACGACGCAATAATTGGAATTTGCGAAAATGAAAACAAACTTTTTGCAGGGGCTGCCTCAGAACGCGTTCGGATTTTTGACGTTTCGGATTATTGACGTTTGGATTATTGACGCTCTACTGTACTACAATGAAAGCAATAATTGTTGTTCAACAAAACTCATTTATTCGTATTATACATAATAAATCAAAATTGGAACATGCTTTGCCTATTTATAGTAAACTTGAGATTCTACCTATAAAGAATTTGTATATTTATAAGGTATTAAGAGTTTATTATAATAAAGGTAACAAACAACGAGAAGATATTCGAAACCCTACTGTAATACTTAGAAATAGATTGAATGCGTATGTCCCAAGACCTAGACTTACCTTATATAACAAATTTTTCACCTATCTTGCTCCGAAGTTTTATAATTGCCTGCCCCATCAAATTAAAATTGTTAACAGGTTAAGTAAATTCTTAAGATTGTTAAAATCATATCTTCTTTTTCATAACAATATTTCTATGTTTTATGACTGTTTAGAATAAGATATGTTTTATAAGGAATATATGTTTGTGTTGTTTTATTGTTAGGTGCAAGAATATTTAATTGTTAGGGTAGGATTTCTGTTTTTTCTTTTTTTTTTTTTTCTTATGTTAACTAAGGTATATATTTCTTATTTTGTTATAATTAATATTATTTGTAATAATTATTTGTCCCGTATAAATAATAAGTAGCCTTTGTATTTTGTTCGTTCTTCCATTTTGAGAGAAGAATATATTTTAATAAAGTTCGGTAAATTGTCAAATGTAAACGATCAGCCGCTACCTCTCTCTCTAGCTCTTGTCTTTTAGATTTTTAAGTTGCATATGTATCACCCCAAACAGGTTTTCTATAAACCTCGGGGTCTGACTTTATTAGTCTTAAGTTTTTTTTTTAAATTGTAATGTGACATGTATGTATGTAAATATTTGACTAATAAAGATATTTCATTCATTCATTCATTATAAAGTGTAAATAATAATAATAATGTTCCACGCACTAAAAAGAGAAAAGACAACTGAAAAAATCGTGAGGTTATCTGTGAATTTTGATTTGTGTTTTTATTGTTTATTTTTTACATTTATTATAAAGTTATATTTTATTTTAGCCATAGGATTTATTTTTCAAACTCTATTTGTTAGTTTATAGAAACATAAGAGGGGTGACAAACTAAATATACAACATTTCAACTCAATTTACTATTAATTTAAATATTCTATAAGACAATAACAAAACAGAATATTACAAGTAACAACTCAAAATTATTTACTGTCCAAAGTTATCAGTTTTATACTAGAATAACAATATTAATTGTCTTTAATGTTTAAATATTGATAGAGCAACAAAAATTCTCAATCTCGGATAAAAGGTTAGTGCCGCCTTTCCCAAAATGAAACAATATAAAATAACATAAAGAAAATAAATCTGGTAAAGAACTGTTAAAAAAAATTAATTAAGAACAAAATTTTATAAAAAATGTATATATAAAGATGATATCTATATATTAATTTGAAAAGTTTTTTTGTAATCCGAGTGAGATCTCGAGTTCTATTGGGCCGATTGACATGCGATTTGTGTTAAATGAAAGGTAATTAGCTCTATATTTGCCCATTTTACTTGGATTTTAGTAATTACATCACTAAATTTTCAAAAAACGGAAATTAAAATCTCTTATGGCAATTTAACATGGGAAAATTGTTTAAGCCTATTCCAAGTGAGATCTCGAGTTCTATTAATCCGATTGACATGCGATTTGCATTAAATGAAAGGTAATTAGCTCTATATTTGCCCATTTTACTTGGATTTTTGTAATTACATCACTAAATTTTCAAAAAACGGAAATTAAAATCTCTTATGGCAATTTAACATGGGAAATTTGTTTAAGCCTATTCCAAGTGAGATCTCGAGTTCTATTGGTCCGA
>JAGFPH010004288.1:29903-41081 GCA_018207615.1 Philaenus spumarius
AGTGCCAAATTTCATGTTTGTAGGCCTCGTGGTTTTGGAGAAACTGTGATGAGAGTCAATGAGGCAATGGTATTTGGCTTTTATAAGTATAGATAATCTGTTTAGATTTGCTTCGCCGCTTGGGTTCACGAGCGAAGCGAGCAGGGTTTGCAACTTTTTGGTAAATTATATTTTACGGCAGTAAAGAAGGGTTTTATTTTATTCATAAACTTAACTTAAGCTAGAGAATATACGACTGAACTAACTCATTTTAATTTTGTTATTATTAAAAAACTACCTATGCTCGAATAGTCACTAACCTTTTGAATGTATAGCAGAGAATTTCCAGCATGAGCCGTGACCTCGAGATGCGCAGTAGACTCGGAGTTGATTCCGGTGGCGGGGGGTCAGAGAGGCTCAGTCTATTACCGAACTCTGAACGTAACACTTCGGTCTGGAAGTCCTTGTACGGGTTTCCAATAAGTTTATTGTCTGTGCACAAATCTGTTTATTATTGTTTTTTTAGCGTTGTTTACTGTTGTTTATTTTTTATTGATTATATTTGTATGATTAGGTTTAATAGAAAGATGCATAATGTGTTTTACGACATTCACTAAAGCCGTTTTAACGTTAATCGTGAACAAGAAACAGGTCCGCGAACGTTACCAACAGACGTAAGTAGTTCCATATCTATATTTACACGTTGCAAGTAATACAACACCAGGCTGTCGCGACAACAGTGATAGGTAGCTGTCCCTTCCCCTCCAGCGGACGGCGCACAGTGTGATATTTGTTGGATCTAGGAGGACAAAATTCAAATATAATAATACTGATTGTTATTTGACTAGTTTCATTCAAATAAGTGTTCTTAAAGATAATAGAATGTGGAACGTGGTAATTTGGTTGATTCAAAGCACGAGTACAAATTTTTAGCTTTACATAGGCTATGCCGGTTTTTTTTTTAAATCAGCGATAATTAAATAAGAGCCAAATCTTTTAATTACAAAACTATAGATACTCCAGTAGCTATTCTATTTTTATTTTATATAATTATACTAAACTTAAACGTTCAAAATGAAAAATAATTTGTTGTTACCGTTTAATATTTTATAAAACTTGATACTTGTAAAACAATTAATGAAAAGTGCTAAAATACTAAATTATAAAATAATTAAGGAAATTTTAAAACCCACTGGAATTTTTAACCCTAGAAAATGTATCCAAACTCGACTAACCACTAAATTACTAATAAAAATAAAAGAAAACACTCAGTCATACAGCTAAAATAATTAGTTATAAAGTGTTTGTCATGACTTTATGTGAACATTGTTATTGTACGGATTGTACTTCGTACATCCGATAAAATACGTAGTATATTACTGTACACCTGTCGTCATAAATAATGTTTTTGAAATAAATAGCTAAAAGGGATTAAATAAAGTGAAAAACTTAAATAACAAATGCATTTGTTGGCGCGTACATATCGTACCGAAATACCATCAGCTGAGGGGTGGTGAGTCAATCACTTTCAGGTGAGGATTTAACAAGTACTGCAATTTCTTCTCATGTTTTGTTTTGCACCAACTCTTTTGCTTTCCTGCGCTTAGTCTTATCACAACATTCAGAAAATTCTCTCTGTGGCCTTCCATGGGTAGCCATTTCACCAGAGGTTGAAATCTGAGTTCCCAAAACACTGATGGGAAAATTTGAATCACCTTTAAGCCATGTCTTAATATTTTTTAAAAACGTTCCTCGGGTTCTGTGGCATTTTTGCCATCGAATGTCAATTTGCCGACGAAGACTTCTTAAAATACTGTTTACTTGTGAAGAAATTTCATCACTTAAGTCAAAATCACCATATGAGTTTATTACATATGAAAATAAAGCGTCAAATATGTTTTCTTTATTGTTTTGTCATCAAATTTCGAAGAGCTCCAATTTTTCGATGATATGATCCATTTAAAAAAATAACTACAGTACACATAAAGGCAGGTATAGGCAGCCAAATTTGGTATATTCTACTAAAGAAACGTTTATATTTTAACACACGACTAACCTATTCACCATATTTTACCATATAGTAAAGATTTTCCTTGATAAATATAAAAGTTTAAAGAAATTCACACTAAATTCACACCCAACTTGAAACCACTCACTCCACTAAAAGAAAATTAACTCATTGACCAGAAAAAATCGTAAAACTTCACAAAAACACGACAAAATAAAATGACAAATAGCTGGTCAGTTAATGGTAAACTGTACATTTTGAGACGCACCTGCAAACTGACGTTCAATCGAAGCGGTGGAAGAATGAGCAAGTGTATCTGAATCAGATAAAATAAAATAATGCCAAATCCATCGATAGAGCGGCTAACATAAACAAATATAATACTTTCGAGTAATTTCATATGTTTTTTAATATAGGAATAACAATTTAAAAGGGTTTATTTTGCCTTCAGAATTTTATTAAAATCCCCCTAGATTGCTAGAATAACACACTGTGCGGCGTCCCCACTTGCCTCAAATGCTTCCCTCCCGCCAGAGCATCGTAGAGGCCACGCTGAATCTGACGAACTATACTTAAATAATATTATAATAGTATTACGCAGCTTGTACAGTACAATTCCTAATGGTTTGTAATTAGTATAACGTGTAGACAGACATTACAGTTCCCCAGTGAGCATTGGACTACTGGGAACACTGATAATTACGTCTCGTACTTACTTAATACAAGAGGGAGTTATTGAGTGAATCCCATAACGTTAACAACGTTATGCAACATCGTTGCAAACTATAACACAATTCTAATGTAGAAATGTAAATTTAATTAAATAATCCGTGTAAAATATTTGTAACTAGTGAATCCCCGTGAAAATCACAGGCGGATTAATTAGATACACGTCAGAAATACATCATTTATACAAAATACTATTTAAACAACACACTGTATCTAGGCCTACCTAACTATGCAGACGGGGATTTTTAACTCGGTAAATGTGTACAATTATAAGGACTATAAAACTGTAGAAATATTTGTTAAGATTTTGTGTTTATGTATATTATTATATGTATTTAAAGAAAGGTAAAAATATTATCTTTTAATTGCCTTTTTCATACTGATAGATCAAGTGATTTAGAAGCTATTAATATTATAGCCTATATTATTGATTGAAGTTGTAAACATAACCCCAAAGTATAATATGCGCTAGGGTTTGCTTGGGTATTACAGATGATGGGTGAAATCAGCTTTTATATTAAATATTACTCCACGTACGTACGCTCGTACACTCGCTTTTATAGGAATTGATTTATGTATGTTTATATTCTGGTTAAATCTTAATGTTATAAGTTTGTATTCGCAGGACCAATAACGGGCAGTGAGATATCAGCACATAAAATCTAACATTAATAACTTGTGTGAATCGTCACTTATTGAAATGGTTATTCAACTGAGATATCACCATTTACTTAAATAAACCGTTTCTGTAGGCAGCTGTACAAAATAATAAATTCCGAGAAATTAAGGATAGTGTTCTTCCATGAATATCTTGTGACACCCGCCTTTCACCTCATAATAATAGCATCAAAAAATTAAGGGTCTGCTGCAGTGGCGGTCATCTTGGATTTTCATCCCATAAGAGCAATGTTAAATTTCAAACCAATTATTTCGTTTACTTTTTATCATAAAATTGCTTGCAAGGTCTCATGGGTTTAAGCACAGTCACAATACGCATCCGTCTTGCAATTTAATTTTTTTTTTTAATGCTTTTGATTTGTTATGTAATTGACATTTTGTAAGTACAAATTTTGAATTTTATTCCTAACACAATACATAATTAATAATGAAAAGTAATTTGCAGGCCGGATCCGAAATTTTATAAAGAATATTCAGTTTTTTTTTTTATACTCAATTACAAAAGATAGACTTATAAAATGGTTTGAAATGAGGCAATGTCAAAGCGTTCAACTGCAAGAAATTGCACTGTTTAGATAGGGATATAGTGAGAAGCGGTTGCGTTTCTGGTTGTTTTCTCGTTTACTGGAGCAGACCCTTAATAAGTAAATAGTAATAAAGGATTCTCTAACATCAGATCTAGTGTATTGGCTAAGATAGTTTTGCTGAGAACACAGTTTAAAGTAAGGGGGAAGGACGCTTCGGAAGCATGAAGAGATGCAATAGTCATAAAAGCTTTGACGCGTCCGCGATTAGACACAATTTATAAAATGGGGGAAAATCTTGCATTTGCCTAATGTAGTTTAAATAGTGTAACTGACCAGTAGAGAAGAGTTATTATTTTGATTGTTTGAATAAACGTTTTGAAATCAACTACACGTATACCAGTATTTTCTACACCTGGAGAAGAACCTTTCTACACCGCTCCATCCTGATGACGCCCGTAGGCTCCCAAGAGAAGGAAGCCGCACCATCGCCAGGACACCTCAGGGGTGAACTGACCGGGGGTCGCACCACAATCTTCGAACCACCTAAGCCGTCGAGAGGAAATGGTGGTTTGTCGTGTACACATTGGCTATTCCGTGTTAATTCATGGTTTTATGAAACGACAGGGGGATCCACTACTATGTCCTTACTACTTTTAGAAATTTTCTTTCCATCGAACACCACCTTTTAGAGTGTAGAAAATTATAGCACGTTCGTAAGTGGTTTTATCTAACTAATTGTATTCAGATGATTGACGATTCTATGGTGTTAGCGTTTCTCCATCCTTTGAATGTAATTAGTCAAATTTAAAGTTACTTGTCGTTTTATACTAATTTATTTATATGTATATATAAAAGCCAAACACCACTCACTCACTGACTCATTACGATTTCTTAAAAACTACTGAACGGATTGAACAGAAATTTGGTAAGTAGCTTCCTATAGAGCCATAGGTGCTCCCTAAGAAAGGTTTTCAAAAAATTCGAAATCCTAGGGGGGGTTTGGGGGAGTAAAAGTTACTAAATCACGATTTCTTTAAAACTACCAAACGGATTGGAATGAAATTTGGTATGTAGCTTCCTCTGGGGCCATAGGTGCTCACTAAGAAAGACTTAAAAAAAAAAATCGAAATTTTAGGGGGTCAAAGTTACTATATCTCCCCATAAGAAATATATAGTGTAATATATTAATTGATACATTTTTGTTTTTTGTTAATAACATTTAACTTTGATTTGTCTATCCGTGCAAAGCCGGATTGGGCCAGCTAGATTGTTATATTATTATTTTATTTATTATTATATATTATTTATTGCTGTTGCTAACTAGTTGCAATGGTGTTTCAAAATTAAATGTTGAATTTTCGTATCTGTGTTTCGGTTTTTTGTTATCCGAAATTTAAAATTAATTTATGAGCATTATATAAATTCTCTGCGGTTTCCTAAGCGATGATAACCACGTAATGTTAAATTAGCCATTTTGGTGCACACTTTTCTCAAAAACCGTTATAATGATACCACTTTCTGTATTTATTTATTTATATATTTTCTCAAAATATCTAACATAAATCTCATATTGCTGTAGTAATATAATTTGACCCTACTTAATTCAGGCCTAGTTGCATTAAAGGAAATACAAAATTTAGATGGTTAATACAGTAATTTACTGTGTGTGCTTTAATAGTCTTTATACAAAATTATCGTTGCCACTGGCCTAACTCAGTTCACATTTCAGCACAAGTTATTTTTAATAAAAGTATATTTATATTAAAATTAATTATACATTTGATTTAATTACGATTGTTCTCGGGTTAGGCATTCGTGCAGCTATGATTAACTATGTATGATAAATTCGCAACTATAAAGATATTCAATTTAGAAATAAAAATAAACAATTTGCGTCTTTTTTTAATTTTTCACTTGTAATTGGACTTTGCAACAATTTTAAAGTAGGAGAAGATTTTTCCTTCATTGTTTATTTATTCAATATGCAATTTATCTCCCTCTATTAGATACTATCTTAGACCTCTTATATAATATTACTTCGAGTCCTAACTGCTACCGTCTCTAAATATTATTTTGGGTTATGGGTATCCCTCATATTCCCTATGATCTGATTTCATTTACTATATGTGTGAGAAGGCTCAATGAAGTTTTTATCTCTGTCAGTTCCGGCTGAATCTTATCTAATTTTTCCAATGTTGAGCATTGAGAACTATAAAATGTTCCCAACAATATGTCAGCTACTTGTTGCAATCTTATTGGATCTATATCTTTCCTATAATGACGACGATTAGGACAACACACTCCTAATCTACAGACTGCATAAGCCATATAATCCGAGCAATTCCCTTGTTGAGCTAATCCTTCCATATTATTTTGTTAGTAGATCCTTGATAATTTATCAGATAATTTTTTAATTGATATATGAGCAAAATTCCTTTCTTTATGTAGTAAGATTGATTAATGTATTAGTTGATAGTTTGATAATTTTATAAATACAATGATTTACATAAACACCTAATAGTCCGGCAATTACAAGAATAATAATTATGATAAATTGGTAATCTGACTCTGGAATTTCTATAACAGATAATGATGTATTATTTCCTTTCTGAATGACTAATTTGTTCTTAAGTCCTCTATTATTTCTGTTGTCTGAAAAGAAATTTAAAAATCTGTATCAAGATACGTTATCAAACTGATTAAGTAAGAAAGTATTTTGATTTTCTGTTTGATTAAGGGATGCATGGGCGCCCATATAACTATGGGCAGAGGGGGCTACGCCCCCCCCCCCAGCTCCCAGGGAAAGGGAAATATATATATATTATTAATTATAGTCAGGAGTTTTTCTTTAAAGAGATTAGCATTAAATTATGTTTTAAATGTTATATGCCGCTTGATTTTACATATATTTTATTGTTTATAAGAGTTCAAGCATTAGCTGCTGGGTCACTACTTGTTGTGGCCTCTAGGAGTGTTATAGGTCTTTGTGTATTCACTGACGGTGTGAAGGTACAGACTCAATGCTGTGTGGGTTAATATTTCACCTGAACAGCCAAATTGGCTTCCAAAATTTTAAAAGTTTTCTTGGGGAGGTCAAAAATACCCCTGGACTCCTTCTGCCGTTGGAGGCGAGGGTACTCCTTATTGACACGTTCACTGCTACGCAAATTTCGTATTTACTATGCTAGGAGCTGACCTTTTATTTGTTTATATTTATTTTTAAACCTTTCTACGTAATAATCACTAATATTTTAAAGCGAACGCACATGTGCGTCCATAGCATATAGGTTTAAAATTGGCGTTTGAAGCACGCAATACATTGTGTATTGAAAATACTCGCATTACGGGGGTTGATGTGCGAAGCACGCACTGACTTCCCCTACCTGCAAAAGCAGATACAGATAAAACTGACAACCTGAAATTAAAGGATAATAATGCATGTGGAATAACAAATATCTGAAAATACAAGCGAATATTAATTTGGTAATTTAAAAAACCTTTCAATAGATTTTGCACGTAAAGTAGACAAGTATTGAATTTACATAGTTGTTTTACTCCGTTATTTTATTTGGTCACAATATAGACGATTGTCAACAATTTTTGTTTGAAATGCAAAAAGGCGTGCTCGCATTTATTCTGAACCTTAAACCTCACCCATTGTTGTTTGCCATACCTTTGCTAATGTCTAGAATGTCTCTAACAAAATGTAAATCATTTTTTTCAGCTATTACGGGTTTTTCTATTTTTGAAAGATTGTGTACATCACAATCATTTTATTAAGACTAGTTTTAAGTTAATTGAACCGTAGAAAATATTTAATGTTGGAAATTGATCCTTCAAATATAACTTAAGTATCATTAATTAAAAACTAATGAAATCCTTTTAAATCTAGAAAGGTAGCGTATGTCTCCGGGCACCTTAAAAGTAGAGACACGTAAATTTGACGTACGGTGCTGAAACGTGTGTTTATTACTTAATTTCCACCTCATCGTTTGTTTAATTACCTGCATAATATTTTTATTTATTATATATATACATTTTTAGCATCGCTATCGTAATGCGTATTGGAATATTCATCATCAACCTCAAATTTGTCTTCTTACAAATCGCTGATTATTTCGTCTGCTTCGGAATGCTCGTTCAAAACGGCCAATATTGATTCTTCATCATTCAAACAACCAGACATTTTTTAAAAACAATAGTGAAGCATAAAAAATAAACAAGAACAATAAATAATTTTAAAACAGTCTTGTAGAAAAAAACGGCACAAAGATAAATATTTGATTTATTCAAGGGGAAATATACCCAAAGGGACACGTCATGTAGACGTCCGAGTTCCTGGAAAAATAATCTCGCACAAAAACAATTCAAACGCTGAGCAACACACTTTACCAGTTTGGCGGCAACTGATTCAACTAGGAACTGCTAAAATGGGAATCGACTAGGGTGGAGGGGAGGAGTTCACGAATGTTTAATTCTCACACGTCAAAATGACGTACGCTACCCATCTACACTCGATTCCACGTTCATCGTGCAGTACAGAGCGCCCATATGAGCCTTGTTATCCATATGACAGTCTCAGCGATAGTAGCGATAGTAACGATGACATCAACTCCCATGCAACGCTCGGTAAATTGACGCAACCTGCTTGACAATAAACGTGATGTTCCCTGTAATGGTAGTAGCATGTCTATTCTCCCGTAAGACCTGTACTGCACGGTGAACGTGGAATCCAGTGTAGGGTTAATGCGTATATATGAATGAGGGTTTCATTTCAAATAGGTTATAATAATATAATAATTCTAAGTACTATTGAGTACATCTACAATGATTTAGTTTAAAAAAAATACATTTCAGTACAAATTTATTCAACTATTGTCCTTTTTGTGTTTCAAATACAATTACAATGTGCGCTGAGATTTAATTATTTAAACTAGAATTGTTCCTTCGAATATTTAACAGTAAATTATATTATAATTTGCTTATTTTACCTTTAATTATATACATCGACGTAGTATTACAGTAAAATGTAATAAGACAAATCTCGAGTTCTCATTAAGTCGTAATTGTAAGACTGCTGCATACCTGCGAACAAAGACAAGATTTCAATCAAAACATCTCATATTGTTGAAGTTCTCTTGACAGTATCATGTTTTCAAACCTTTCCTTTTAGATTAGAAATATTTATTTTACATCTAAAATTGCTTTCTTGTAATTTATATTTACAAACTTTGTTATTACGACTTTTCATTAGCTTATACTAACATAAATTCATCTTTGGTAAATAGATGTTATACGTAAAGTTGTATTAAATGTCATTCATTTCAACTACCTAACGCTAGGAAACTAAGAAATAATTGAGTTAAAATTATTAAAACAATTTGAATAAAACATAATTTGATCACGCAGCTGAACCGCTGATATGAGTTGAGCGAATTCCGGTAACTTTTTTACTCTAGTAGTATATTTAAAAAAAACTGAGAAAAATTGGCGAATAAATAGAAAAGTAAGCATTTATTGTTAACGATGTTCTCCGAAAAGTTAATAATTCACTCGTAAATCACACTGAATAATCTTTTTTCAACTCTAGTTTATTTAATAATCAGGCTAAGTTTTCTTGGAATTAGGTTAATCTGAGTAGAAATAGAGCAGTTCCACCCTACATCTGGTTGAGTCGCATTAAACACAAACTGACAAATCCACAAAGTTACTCTGTAGTTGACGACGTTCAAGGAAAGGGTCCTTTATTTATTCATACGTCACGGCCCACAGCCTTTACCAGTTTAATATCAATGCCAACCTGGTCCAACGTTCTTTCAACTTCACATTATCCGGCCAATCTAGGTTTAATTCAACGCGTTTTAATACTTTGCAATTTAAATAGTTGCTTTCAAAACAATAGTTATAAAAAAAAAAAACTAAATATTACCAAAACTAAGGCGATATTACCTTAAAATATCCCAATTAGTTGGACTCAAAAGGAAACTCAAAAGTTCGAGATAAGTAGCAATAATGATACAGCGAAATAATCTATACTAATATTATAAAGGGGTAAAATTTGTTTGTTTGTTTGTATGTATGTAGGGGGTAATCTCTGAAACTATTTAACCGATTGAAAAAATAGTTTTACTACTAAAAAAGCTTCACTACCCCTAGGGTAATTTATTTTGATAAAAACGTTTTTTATTTCAATATTTGTAAATTTAGTCGGAAACAATTCTTAGGTTAGGCCTAGACTGATGAATTACCATAGCTACAAATTGAATAAAATAACAGATGAAACAGCTTTTGGCTCTAAGATTTCCAATAACACATGATTTCACACTTGAAACTACTGTATTTGTATTTCTAACTTTTAGGTTAGGTTTTTATTAAAGTGTAGACCTGAGGCTTGCTGGTTCTTTTAAACTTTATTATAACTGCTGTTATAAAATATACGAAATAATTTGATTTGAACATTTAACATTATTTACCATTATTACCTTTGGGGTCATTATTAATTATATACCTTTATTATAAAGAAAACAACATTATTTTGTGTATAGAAGGTTCCAATGGTGTTGGCGTTCGGAGTACGCATGGGGTTCCCCTAGTATTATTATATTATCAGTATTGTATACGGCTAGTATTATACATGGCAGCTTTTAATAGCTGTTTTACGACGCATTTCAGAACCGCATTCCCAACTTTAAGTTATCACTCGCGTTTAGGCAATTACATGCAGTAGGTTACATAAGGCTACCAAACCCAATGAAGTTATTTTGTGTAAAAAAATAACAATGTATTCTGTGGACCAAGAAAAGAGAATAATAGTTTTTTTCTGGAGCAGTTTAGTTTTTTTACATTATCACATATTTTACAAAATAATCGTTATCTCAGAAAGAGTCGGCTTATTCAGTTTAAGGGTCGGCTCTAGCTGTCGGCCATGTTGGCTGATACTCCATAAGCCCAATGTTAAATTAAAATGCAAATTTTTCCTTTATTTTTGATCGGGTAGATATAAACGATATATCATTTTAAAGCTATGGTCAATGTGCATGCAAATGGCTTTTTAAAAATTAAAAAAAATATTTTGTTTAATATTTATTAACAATTTAAAACATTGATTTTTAATATTTTTTATGTTGTCACTATTAATTATAGCGAAAAACTACCAAGCCATTCGCCTAAAGAATTTCGTCCCCAAGATTTTGGTATTTTTTTAAAAACTCTATTTGAACAATTGCGAGTTTTAAATGGATTTAGGCTGAGCAATGT
>JAGFPH010004288.1:49251-83265 GCA_018207615.1 Philaenus spumarius
CAAATAATAACACCACTCTATGATAGTATATAATAACGCCACTTAATGATAGCACATAATAACACCACTCAATGATAGTAAATAATAATGTCACTTAATGATATTAACTAATAACGCCACTCAACAATAGTAAATAAAGCTTAATAATACCAAAATTCGTATACTTAGCTAAAATGAGTTTAAGTAAAAAAATAAAAATAAAACTCAATGTTCGATTGCATTTCTATCAAAACCACCCACTTCCCAAAATATGCCTTTTGGTCTTAAATTACATTTTTAGGGGCGAAATAACCAAGTCTTTAAATTGATTTATAAATGATTTGGTTTGATACAACTTGCACTGAGAATTAAAATCATCAGTCTAAAACAACCTCCATCTAAATCCAAAATATTTGTGTCTGTGTTTAAAGAAAACCACTTGTGCAATACATTTTATCATAGTGTTACATTCCAAGACAGACAGAGTTCAAGTTTGTATTCTTTCGAGTCGAGGAACAATGAAAGCAAGAGTATTTTATGTAACTTGATTGTTTGGATCTTTATTTCATCCCGAGATAAAACCCCCTTTAAAGTTAAAGTCATTAAACGCAAGGAAGCTTTATATACTGTAACCACAGCTCATCCACAGAGATTGTTATTTTCTGAATGTCTTTTACAGTAGTGTACATTTAATAGATGAAGAGGGAGAGTTGAGGGTAGTTTCTTCGGTCTCAAAGGGAACAATAACAATTAAATTTACTTAACTGCGAAGTTTATTTGCTAGGGGTGGTTTCTAGATTCTAATATCATATTCTTAATTTGGGAAAACTACCACCGAAGTAAAATTTTAATATGGTTCTAATGTTTAAAATAAAAATGAATTTCTTTAGTGACTTAACCGAAGTTATTATCTCTAAGTGAGTATTCCGTTTTAATTATGTGTACCATTCTGTTGCTAGACTGAGTTGCATGGCAGTGTCTTCTAGTGTTCATTCGACGTTGTAATATTTGATAAGACTGTTCTAGGTAAATAAAACCGTGTACAAAAAATGAAGCTAATAAAATATATTTTACGCTGGTTTCTTTCGTCTTAACTTAAAATTGTGAACTGTTTAACACGTTCACTGCTATGCAAATTTAGTATTTCCTATGCTTAGGAGCTGACCTTTTATTTTTTATATTTATAGCCTGAATGAGTAGAAATTACTTTATTTTTTATTTTTGAACCTTTCTACGTAATAATCACTACTACTATTTTAAAGCGGACGCACACGTGCGTCCATAGAAAATTAACGTGCGACGCTCGCGATGCTCTTTGTATTGAAAATTCTCGCGAAGCTCGCAATGCACTGTGTATTTAAAATAGCAAAATATGGGGGTTGGCGTGCGAAGCACGCAATGCACTGTGTATTGAAAATACTCTCAATACGGAGGTTGGCGTGCGAAGCACGCAATGCACTGTATATTGAGACTACCCCAGTACTGGGGTTGGCGTGCGAAGCACGCAATTCACTTTGTATTGAAAATACTCAAAATACGGGGGTTGGCGTTCGAAGCAAGCAATGCACTGTTTATTACAAATACTTGCAACACGGGGGTTGGCGTGCAATGCACTGTGCGTCGGCCGCTTCTCATAGTGTTTAGTGTCACGCTCACATGTGCGTCCTTAGCAGTGAATGTGTTAAAAAACACCAACAGTTTTACAATAAGTTTTTCTGGTGACTCTGATTTGGTAAAATGTGCCACAAAAAAAAACATTTCACAAATTCGTAAATCCAACTACCCACTTGTATAATCTTAACGACTAAACGAGTTCACTTGCAAATTGCAAATTCACACCATATGTCTTATACATTACTTTAAAGGGTATTGCCTAAAGTTCGAGAGAAAAATAGTGAAGCATACACACAAATTAAAAGGAAATTTAACCCTTGCATGGTATACAAGTACAATCAACGGCGCTTAACGCTCTAAACTGGGATGTAGGATATTCATCAGTGGCATGTCATTTAAGGGGAGGCGGACTCCTCAATAAATGATTTTTTCCGATTTTTCTTTTATATTTTTTCTTAACCTTTTCAGTGGCGCGCCCGTATATATACGTTTGTGCTATTATAAACGTCTCACGAATACAAACCATACAGACTCACTTAATAAAAACCGAGCAAACTTGTTGTAACCGCTCCTAGATGGTGCTGATAAACTATCTTTTCCTTTACACGTAATATTTAAACCGATAGTAAAGTAACTGAAGTATTGTTAATTTGTCAGTTTTCTTTAATCAAGCCGTAGCCTAGTGGATAACGTTGCGTCTTCCTGATCAGAAGATGCCGGGTTCGAATCTAGGCTAGGGGGACCAGATATCTAATCATATCTGTGGTTTGAGGGTAGGAGGGCGGAAGTAAAGCAAACGGTGGTTGGCTCGCTTCCAAGCTGACGGGATATGACTAGATAGCTGGTCTCCACTGAAAAGGTTAAAATTTAGGTGTTTCTTAACGCATTGATGTATAATACTTTTAGGTTTGAAGTATATTAAGCTGAGAAAAAATATTTTGAATAGTTTAACCGACTTTTTAGACAGTAATTTCGGAATACAGTAGTAAATTGAATAGTGTTTTGTTTTGTGATTTGTGTAATAAATTTGCGATTGAAATGCCTCGTACATTTAAACTCCAACGATAAGGAAAGTCCTTATTAATTAAGTCTTTCACTTATAGACTTTTATCACTTATAAACCTCTCACGAACACAAACTATACAGACTAACTTAGTAAAAACCGAGCTAAGTTCTTGATAAGGTATCAATCAAAGTAGATTGATTAAGGTTAAATTAATTTGCCATGTACCGCAAAAATATTTACATCCTTTGTTTGGAGGTTAGAGCGACACCACTTGTTTCTTCACTCAGACCTAGAACATTTTCACTAATCCAAGCTTTATCACGATGCATGTGTAAACTAATTGGTAACTGTGCCATTTTAAAGTTTGAGTCTACTACTGACCAGACTCAAGGTTTCAAGACTCAGGGTTTCAAGATTCAGCGTTTGTAGACTCAGGGTTTCAAGACTCACGGTTTCAAGACTCAGGATTTCAAGGCTCAGGGTTTCAATTGCTCACACTTTGGAGTATTTGGTTATTTTTATTCTTTATATTCTTTTTATTATTTTGGGAGCAAAAGGTGGCATTTGATATTTTTTGTTAAAGCATAAGCAGTTGCTCATCTTTATTCATTGTTATTAGAGTATTTGCTCCAAAACAGTTAAGTAAAAGTATTAGCTCATTTTTATTCATACGGCCCATTATCGTTCTGTAGATAGTTAGTTAAAAAAAAACAACATGTCACAAAGAACAAGAAGACAACATGTTCCAATGGTAGGAAATTAGGATCGTATAAACCACAGAAATTACCTGAGAGTGGTTCGTAATTTAATCATATTTCTTATTTAAATATAAATATATAAATATAAAATCAAGCACTGGCAAAACTTTGCCAGGAACACTAGTGTATGCTTTTTCAATAAAACTAAATGCAATTTACATATTTTAAACCAATTTTTAGGGTTTAATTATAAATTAGTTTTTACATATTAATGTTCAGGTCCAAAAAATGCTCGTTATTTTCATCTGCATAATTGTGTTTAGAAATTCAATATTGTTTAACATTTTAGATTTGGGGTAATGTAATTAGTATTACATTTTCATTAAAAAGGAATTATTAAATGTGAAACTATATATTAAAGTGGTAGTTATATAACACGATTTAGTGATCTAAAACGGATACATTTAAAACAAACTGTATAATTTAAAGTACTTGAAATGCAATTAATAAAATTACTCAAATCGTAAAACTCTCACTATCGTGAAATTTTCGAATCCAATTCCGCCTCAATGAAAATAAATAAGAAAGTCAAAAGTGTGTATTTCTTTTACAATCCGACTTAACAGCAGGGAGGGGTAATTGCTTGCCTGGAACTTGTACGTCTTTATTCAGACCTTTAGTAGTAACTCCGAAGAGTATCATTACTACGGCTTTAGGGAGAAAAAACACTAACCTTTGGGTAGTTCATTTAATGATATAGAAGATTAACTATAAAACAAAACTCGTGAAAAACAATGATATTATTATTTTTTTAGTATTGCAATCTTACTCTTGAAATTTGAAAAAAATACATCGATGCAACAGCTAATTGGCCTAATAAATTAGGTACAAGTTACTATCCTTGCTGTATAACCTATCTATACATACATTTAAATAAAATTGAAGTTCTATCCGTGACTTAGAAATAAATACATTTTTCTAAGCTCTATGGTTATTCACAATTTAACCAAAAATAAACATGCTATTTTTATCTGTCTTTCTGTCTATTTGACAGGGCTAATCTCCGGAATGGCTGAACCAATTTTGACGAAACTTTCATTTGCATGTAGAGGGCTTTTCACAGATTAATCTAGGCTAATTTTACGACGAAAATATTCAGGTTTCCCATTTATAAATTGAAAAATGTAAATATTTTGACAAATTAGGAGTTTGTGATCTTACGCGACGAGCGACCATTATAAAAAATAAACGGTACCAGGAACTGGCACATACTTTCTCACAAACACATTTAAATTACTAAACAGATTCACTGTGACTTGTAGGGTGGGGTAGGAGAGTTTTTTTATTAAAGTTGGAGATTAATTAATAAATATTATTATTATTATGTAGAGAGAAAACTATTGATCGATTTCGAACAAATTTGCACCAAACACTAGGTGCAAATTACCTAATTACCTAATTACCTAATTTACGTTCATTAGGTCTTTTTAGATGAACGTAAAAAGGTTTTGAATTTTTTTTTTAAACAACCCGCTTTATGGCCAAAAAACCCCAAAAAATCAGTTATTATTATTAGCTAAACAAGAATTTTTAGAAAGATGCGGGTATTTGTATATAGTAGGGCACATTAAAGGCTACAAATAAGCCAAATTTTATCAAAATCGTTAGAGCCGTTTTTCATAAAAAAATATTAACTGATTTTTTGGGGGTTTTTTGGCCAAAAAGGGGTTGTTTTTCAAAAATTGTCCAAACCTTTTTTCGTGCATCTATACAGGCCTGCTGGACATGTCTGATGCAAATTTGGTTGAAATCGATCGAATAGTTTTCTCTCTAGCTTTGTATTCTTTTATTAAAGTTGGAGATTAACTAATAAATATTATTATTATTATCTAGAGAGAAAACTATTCGATCTATTTCGAACAAATTTGCACCAAACACGTCAATTAGGTTTTTAAAGATGCACGTAAAAAGGTTTTGAAAATTTTTTAAAAACAACCCCCTTTATGGCCAAAAAACCCCAAAATCAGTTATTATTATTATTACTAGCTAAACGAGAATTTTTAGAAAGATGCGGGTATTTGTATATGGTAGGGCACATTAAAGGCTACAAATGAGCCAAATTTTATCAAAATCGTTATAGCCGTTTTACATAAAAAAAATATTAACTGATTTTTTGGGGGTTTTTTGGCCAAAAAGGTTTTTTTTTTTAAATTGTTCAAAACCCTTTTTCGTGCATCTATACAGGCGTACTGGACATGTCTGGTGCAAATTTGGTTGAAATCGATCGAATAGTTTTCTCTCTAGCTTTGTATACATACAGACATATATACAGACATACATACAGACATACAGACATACATACAGACATACAGACAGACATTTTGTAAAAACCACTTTTTTAGACTCAGGGGTCCCAAAACGGATATTTCCACAAAAATCTCAACATCGATTTTTTTACGATCACTATACTTTCTCTATACTATATCAAAGTTACTAAATCACGATTTCTTTAAAACTACTGAACGGATTGGAATGTAATTTGGTATGTAGCTTCCTCTAGGGCAGTAGGTGCTGATAAGAAATGGTTTCAAAAAATTGGAAATCTTAGGGGAGGTTTGGGGTCAAAGTTAATAAATCACGATTTCTCTGAAACTACTGAACGGATTGGAACGAAATTTGCTATGAAGCTTCCTCTAGGACCGTAGGTGCTGATAAGAAAGGGTTTCAACAAATTTGAAATCTTAGGAGGGTTTAAGGGGGGGGGGGTTAAAGTTACTAAATCACCATTTCTCCAAAACCACTGAACGGATTGGAATGAAATTTAGTATGTAGCTTCCTCTAGGGCGCTAGGTGCTCGCTAAGAAAGGGTTTACAAAGATTCGAAACTTTAGGGGAGGTTTGGGGGTCAAAGTTACTAAAAATCCCCATAAGAAACACATAGTGTAATATATTAATATAATATATTTTTTGTTAATATAAATTTAACTTTCATTTGTCTATCCGTGCAAAGCCGAATCTGGCCAGCTAGTAATTTATATAGACCTGAAAGGTAAACATAGATCGATTTGGATGAAACTCACTGCGCGTTTTTGGACAATAGAACTCGGATCTAAAATATGTGTTTTACTTTTTTATTGCGTGATTTAATGGTAATTCACAATATTTAACCGATAGTCCTTTTATTATAGGCGGGTTACACACTGAAGTGGCGTGGCTGCCACGCGGAGGCATGCTGCATGCGTCGTGCCAGTACATCGGCGAGTACGATGCAAGGAGCTTACACATTGGAATGGCGCCACATGGCCATACATTTATATCTGACTATACTCAGTATGTTCAAAAATGTCAACAAGTGAAGATGAGCTGTTCCTGTTGTTAGCTGGAAAATAAATTTAAATTACTTTATTTATAAATTATTATTATAAAATTTTTAGTATCGAAAACGTACTTACTTTGAAAACAAAATTTACAATACATTTTTTAAATGTACATATCTTTTGATCTATATATTCGATTTTAAATATTAAAACAGATTTGGATTCACATTAAAATTATCTTTAACTTGTTATATTCATAACCCAATACATAACTAAAGTAAATGTCAAATAATACAAAATATAAAAAATATTGTTCACCATTTGTCGAATTTTAAATAGTAATTTTTATAGGCCTAGTCAGTAAAGGTGTTGAAATTTGTTGTAGCAATCTGATATTTTTAAATTGTTATTGAAGGAATGTTTTCTAAACATGGTTCAAATTTTATTAAAATTGGTTAAATAGTTTTAAAGTTATTCAATTTTTACTGAAGACATGAACAAAAAATTGTTCACCGAATCAAGATAACGGAAAGTAGATTTTATAGGCCTAGTTAGTAAAGGTGTTAAAATTTGTTGTAACAATCTGATTTTTTTAAATTGTTATTGTAGGTATGTTTTCTAAACGTAGCTCAAATTTTATTAATATCTGTTAAATATTTTTAAAGTTATTAAATTTTTACTGAAGACATGAACAAACAATTTTTCACCGAATAAAGATATCGGAAAGTAGATTTTATAGGCCTAATCAGTAAAGGTATTGAAATTTGTTGTAACAATTTGATTTTTTTAAATTGTTATTGTAGGTATGTTTTCCAAACGTAGTTCAAATTTTATTAAAATCTGTTAAATATTTGTAAAGTTATTCAATTTTTACTGAAGACATGAACAAAAAATTCTTCACCGAATAAAGATATCGGAAAGTAATTTTTATAGGCCTAATCAGTAAAAGTATTATGTGGTTCAAATTTTATTGAACTCAGATAAATATTTCTAGATTTGTTCAATTTAGAACCTGTAGAACACAAATCAGACCTGAATTAAACACTGACGAAGGCCAGAGAGTGGTATCTGCGCATGCGCTGGGTCAAGATGCGTGTGGCATGCATCGCCAAACACCGACCGATCGGTTTTCGAGTGGCAGATGCGTGGCGCAGCGTGATGCACGGAAGATGCGCCACGCCACTGCTACTTCAGTGTGTAGGAACCCGTTTAAAAGCATTGGTTGATTTTCGCGTGGCGAGCAGCTACATGCAAGCTGCATGCCACGCTACTTCAGTGTGTAACCCGCCTTAACCTCATCTGTGAGTGTGTGGGTATGTATCCTATTTGTATCTGTGTTCGGTATGCACGCTCAGGCCGTATGACGGATCGGTAACACATTTATTTGGCGTAGTGATTAATTAGCACAAACGGAACTAATGATATAAACATTATTTAGATTTCATACATTTAAATGGTTACAATAGGGTAACACAATAACCCTTTAATTTCCATGAGAATAGCGAACTGATACAAAATAGTAACCTAGTATTTAAAGATGAAGAAAACAGATATTTAATAATTATGAACCCTCAATCTCCTAAATTGTATGGTCTCCCAAAACTTCACAAACCTTCCATTCCTATTCGTCCCGTTGTTTCTTTCACAAAGCACCTACCTATAAACTTGCACAGAAAGCCAATACTATCTTCAAAAATTTCACTAATTTTAAATCTAAATTTTGTATTAAGAATTCATTAAATGTAGTCAATAAAATCGTAAATGTAAAAGTACCATTGAACTCAAAATTAGTATCTTTTGATGTAAAAATCCTGTTTACTAGTATCCCTATTTTTTATTGTAAAAACATCATACATGAAATGCTACTAGATGCCAATTGTGAAAAAGAGTATGCTGATCAGTTAAAAATGTATTATACACTTGTATGGATCAGAATTGTTTTGAGTCTAATAACTATTATTACCAACAATTAGATGGCCTGCCAATGGGTTCTCCGTTGTCTCCATTACTAGCCGAAATTTGTATGGCTAATTTTGAAAATACACTATTCAACAGCAATAATCCCTTGTTCACGTAGATGATGTTATATGTTTGTTTAATGGCATTTCCAGACAACTGTATTATATTTAAAACTTAATCAACTCAGTAAATAAATGCATTCAATTCACTATGGAAGTCGTGGAGAATGATAATATAAACTTTCTAGACCTAAACATTAGTATCGAAAACAGTAACCATTATTTTAATATATTTAGGAAACCTACAGCTACTAATGCTGTCATCCCAGCTAGTTCTAATCATCTTATCAGTCACAAACACGCAGCTTTTTATAATATGATTCATAGACTGGTTACTTTGCCTTTGTCCAATACAGAATTCTATACTGAATTGAATACCATTAAGCAAATTGATATCAATAATGGCTATAGTGTAAAATTAATAGATACTATTTTGAACAGAAAACAGAAACTTAAGATTGGTCATTCATTGTATACTGCCAATTGGGATAGTAATGAGAAAATGAAATATTGTAGAATTAAATTTATCAACAATGTGAGTTATAAAATCAATAAAGTAATAATAGATAGGAGTAAATATAAACCAGCCTTTTACTGTTCTAATAATGTAGGGAGATTAATTGTCATAATAACAAAGACAAAAGAAAAAGATTAGACATAGTGGAGTATACAAAATTTCATGTGGAGATTGTAGTTGTGAATATGTAGAACAATCAGGTTGGTCCATTAAGGGGATTCCCTAGTGAAAAATTACCATTTTCCAAAAAAAAAATAAGTATTTTTTTCCTGATTCTATAGTTTATAAGGTTTAAGAAAAACATAATATATGCCACAAAAGTTCTTCATATCAGTGTGAAACGTTTATTCAAAGCAAGCGCGCACCTACTTTTGGTCGAGTTGAACTTCTTTATGTTTACTATTTGGACTAAAAGATTTTTTATTTTTTTAAAGTAATTGGAAAGAAGGACAACAATGTTTGTTATTAGGCTTTGAATACTTCCAATATGTAAGTAAAACATATCTTGACTACAAATACAGTTTGTGCAAGTTATTCCCCTCTATGGGTGCTAAAATAACTAATGGAATCTTTAAACGCGATTTTTCAATATTGATATTTTTACACAAAAGTTCTTATAATGTTTTAACTGCTGAAGCTACAGTGATGAAATTTTTACCACATCTTTAGTAGCTTATAATGCAACTTTTTGGGTAGTTTTCCTCTAGGACAATTACAAGAGTATTTTTTTTAATGTGTAAATCACAAATTTGTTGTTTTATATATATTTTTTTTTGTAAGGTCATAACTACTAAACTTTTAGTGGTAAGAATATGACTATACCCAAAAATTTAGTGTTTTTTATATACTTTAAAACATGATATCAAACGGCCAAATTGGTTCAGTAGTAAAAAAGTTATAAGAGATTTAAAAAAACATATTTTTTGTATAACTAAAACGAAAAAAACTCAAAAAGGTATGTAAAATATATTTGTTTGCCAATTCCTATAAGTGTAAACAACTTTTTAGGTTCTAATGAATGTAAAAGTAAATAGTTCATAATTAAAAAAGGCCTATTATAGAAAACTCCTATTTTCAGTATTACTGCTAGAATTAAGGAACACATTAGTAGCTGGAAGTATGGTTAATCTGATTACAATTTAGCCAATCATTTACTGGAAACTGGACATACATTTAACCCAAAAATAAATGTAGAGGTATTACATATGGAAGAAAAAAGTAGGAAATTAAATAATCTGGAATGTCTGGAAATTAATAGATATGTTTAAAAAAATCATACTTCTAACTTAAATGACCAAATTTGTCTCAATCCATCCCCTTTGTTAAAACCCATTATGTAACCACATCTTGCCCTTGCAGTGTTTAAGGCCACATTCCATTGCCCATCCTGGTCAGTTACATTGATACTCCCACTCCTTCTACTTTGTATGTTAGTTTTAAGTTTTAAGAAACTTGCTGTATTTCAATTTAGTAGCCTGATGATGCCTAACGGCGAAACATATGTTACTCATTAATAAATTATAATTGTGAAATTTTACCAATTGGTTATTTCTATCCCTATTATGGAATTTTATCAAGTACCGACTGTTTTTACTTTAAATTCAATTGTTTCTTATTATGTGTTACATAAACAAATATGGCCCTAGCTTTTTAAAACTTGCGCTTAACGGATGTAAATGGAGATGTCAACTCATAAAAGAATAAAGTCATTATTTAACTTTCCTTGAAGCTATTGAGCTGAAACATACATTTAATTCGTAATCTATTTATTTTCGGTCAGTTTTAACCAAGGGGTTGAAATGGAGTAGCTACAATAAAAATGAATTCCGCTAAATTTATAAAAGCTAGAGAGCTGTCTATTCTTTGTGTATGAGATTTCATTTCAAACTACGAGAAGTAGAACTCTTTATTGTTTTTCTTTTGTTAACGGGATGCTATTATCAAGCGTGTTTACTGTTGTATGTTTTAGAAACTACTTTTCAAGTAAAAAATAAAGGGTTTTCAATCATAATAATTTAATTTGCAGAGTTTTCTTGCTTAAGAAATTTGTTTTGAAACCCTTAAGTCTTTAAATAGTCTATTAATTAGAAAGTGGAGATAAGAGTAAATAATTATTAAATAAACGGTACCAGGAACTGGCACATACTTTCTCACAAACATATTTAAATTACTAAACAGATTCACTGTGACTTGTAGGGTGGGGTAGGAGAGTTTTTTTATTTAAGTTGGAGATTAACTAATAATAATTATTATTATTATCTAGAGAGAAAACTATTAGAGCGATTTCGAACAAATTTGCACCAAATACGTCAATTAGGTCTTTTTAGATGAACGTAAAAAGGTTTTGAAAATTTTTGAAAAACAACCCCCTTTATGGCCAAAAACCCCCCAAAAATCAGTTATTATTATTATTATTAGCTAAACGATAATTTTTAGAAAGATGCGGGTTTTTGCATATGGTAGGGCACATTAAAGGCTACAAATAAGCCAAATTTTATCAAAATCGTTAGAGCCGTTTTTTTATAAAAAAATAATAACTGACTTTTTGGGGGTTTTTTGGCCAAAAAGGGGGTTGTTTTTCAAAATTTTTCAAAACCCTTTTTCTTGCATCTATACAGGCCTACTGGACATGTTTGGTGCAAATTTGGTTGAAATCGATCGAATAGTTTTCTCTCTAGCTTTGTATACATACAGACATACAGACAGACATTTTGTAAAAACCACTTTTTGGACTCAGGGGGTCCCAAAACGAATATTTCCACAAAAATCTCAACATCGATTTTTTTTGCGATCACCATACTTTCTCTATACTATAGTATGTGAGAAAGTAAAACGTAAAATAAAAACTATTAATTTGTGAAAAATCTCTTATTAAAAACTAACCTATTACTGTAAATAAATAGACTAAATGTCGGTATAAATATTATTGAGGAACAGACTGCCCACAATATAAACGGATATTTATATTGTATGATTTATTTCGCCCACGAACAAACAAAATACACTCGTACGTACACAAATGCATTCCTACTCGGTTATATAAAATACATACAGTACTTCAAAAATAACTCAAACATACTAAACTGGTGACTTCGTGTTTGGATAAGCAGGCGACTGTTGGTTAGAAGCAGAAATAACAGATACATTTAAACGACATAACAGCGTTAGGAAATGGAACGAGTCAATATATTTGCTATTCGAATTCAACAATTTGACAATATCAGAATGGAACTTGTAAGCACAATTGAGGAGCTGTTTACAAAAAGTGCCTTAGTAAGAAAGTACAACTTTTCAGGAGAAAGGAAAAACAGTCTGACATTAACTGTGTCAGTAATATGCTGTTAGTATCCTATTACTTTAAATGAGCAATTCTTGTATCTATCTTTGTATCTTTTGCGGATCTAGAAAACGGCTCTAACGAATTCAAAGAAATTTTGTATTTAGGTGTAGTTTCGATTTTTAAGTACACTTATGTAGTTGTATTTCGCGTAAAAACGCAATTTTTTTAGAATATCTAATTTAAAAGTTGAACATTTTTAACATAGGGTCTTATGGCTTGCCATTTTGGTTACAAAATAACAACGAAATAGTAAATAAAGCGATCAAAACAGCTGTTTTTAAACAAGCCAATTTATACTGTTTTAGCACGTTAGAAATAGAGTGGAATAGAACTGAGATTGAGTATTATCCAAAATCAGCTGTTCATTAGATAGTTTTTAATTACTGTTAAAAACAAGCTAATTTATACTATTTTAACACGTAGGAATTAGAATAAATTAGGCCTGATTTAACAATTTATTTTGTCAAAAAAAAAAGATAAACTTAGCAAAGATGGATAAATTCTAATAGTCAATTATGTAATATAGTCCTGGCTCATTTCTGAAACATAGTATTGAGGTTATGTTAATCCTGCAATAATTTTACCATATTTAGGCCTTTTTTCGAAACTTTAGTTGAGAGAAGATAGTAGAACTAAAACTAAAATCGTAATGAAAGCCTCTCACGCTTCTAAAGCATGTATTTGAGGTTATAATTAATCTTGTAGTTACTGTTAATATATGTAAGCCTGGTTTCATAATTTTACAAACTTATGTACAAACGAGCCAAAGATTAACGAGATTCCTTAGCGAATTTTCCAACTGCGAGCGAAGCGAAGCAGCCATCTGAGGCCGAAGTGTAAAGGGGCAGAGCCCCTAGTTTTATCATTATATTCGTAATACATTTTAAAACAGTATTTTAACAGTCAAAAGTTTAGCTGTTGTTATTTATAATGGATAATACATTTTTGTAGTTATCGTTACACGGGCGATGGTTGTTTTTGCAAAGAAAGTAAGACTAAATTTAACATGTTACGATCTTTACAGCTATTTTTTATTAAAAAATTAAGACCAAGATTGTCAATTTTTTTAGAAAATAACATATTATTATATTATTAAAGCAGTTTACAAAACACAAATACCAATATTGAAGAAATAATATTACAATACAAAAGTTTGAAAATCACAAAAAACTAATACGATTAACAGCCAAGCATCTTCACCACTACTATTTTCATCACAAACATTTATTGCAACCTGTTCCTCTACACTTGCAAGGCTTTCGTAAAAAGATCGATGGGAGTATTTCTGTAAGAAAACTGGAAAGTCTCTTTATGTCCGCTAACTTTGCTGGATTCAGAGGAATTGAAGACCGACAGGATAAACTTAAATTCAGACAATCTGGAAGTCTAACTGGACACCTACTTTAATTTATTTGTTATTTTATTGCTGGAATTATTCCATCAAATCCACATTTTATAAAGGTAGTTAGCATTTTTCAAAGTTAATTTACCCACGAATGAATTTTATTGACAAGACACGATACTTAAATCGTGTTGTAAAAGTATAAATATATTATTAAATAATATTTGCTTTTGCATTTTCATCGTTAAAATATCGTTTGCATATTGCCTCGAATTCTAGAAAATTAAATTGTCCGACGCAACTCTTTCCCCACGTTATGAATAAACAATACATTTGTCTAATTACTACACATAGAGACTTTGTCGCTGTTATTCTACACAAACGATTTAGCATAACCTCGAAACCTGTTTTAGTTTTAGATTCTTTCAATTAATTGTATGAGAATATAACCACCTCTGAACTTGGCAATACAAAAAGAAAATAACTATCCATCACCGTAAGCCAATAACCCAATAATTGGAAACACAAGCCAATTTCAAGTTCTTAACTAACGTTAAAATACATTTAAAAGTACTTAGGTTTGTTTTTTATTACACAGACAATAAAATCGAAACAAAATTGGTAAGGGTGGAATGTACAAAAAACAACACAGACCCAACAATAACTTTTAAATTATAGTTTTTGCTGTCTTGTTTTCTTCTGTATGTTGGGAACACAAAGCTGTTTGAACGAATTACCCAAATTAATTATTTTTGTATTTTATTGTATAAGGTTTACTGCTGTTTTGATTTGTCAATTTTCTTTAGGGCATCCCTTAGGGGAGCCGAGTTTTTTCCCTCTCTAGAGTAATATGAATTAATACTTGCAGTTAATGTTAATTTGTTAAATAGTATAATTTTACTTTTATTGGTCGTTATACAAAATCTACTTTTCCATTTAATTAACTACGTTGTACTCGTACTTTGTTATATTTAAATAAATGTTTGTGTACATAATATATTATTATTACTAGTTTTATACAGGGTGTTTGAAAAGTCTGGAAACAGATTAATATCTCGAAATGCGCGAGTCTTATGAGGTAGAAATAAAAGCAGTTATTCACAACCACAAAAGAACCATTTTTTTGTGAGTTTGAAATTTTTGTCTTCCATCTTGGAATTAACTTCATTGTTTTAAATGGGAAGGTGGTCAAATGATGCATCATTTCGATGTACAATTTCAAGGGAAAACCAACGGGGAAATTTGCACATCCATACCTTTAACCGATTAAAAATGGCGGCCAAAAACAACGAAATCGTGTTTTCCGATTTTGCCCTATTTTGCTGTACTATTTTTTCTTTATATTTATTGTTCTTTCTTTTTGGATTCAGAATTAAATAAGCTTCCAAACGATATGCCGCACAACGATATTTGGGAGTATTTAAACATTTTGAATTACAGCCATTTTGATTTTTTCAAAATTGATTTCGAGTGGTTCAACCTATTCTATATATCAAGGTACATGTTGTTTGCTGTTGTCTTTTATTCTACAGTTTAATGAAGTTAATCGCTAGTAAAGACTTGTTTGATTTCAAAATTTATAGTATGACTAAATTTATACAGGGTTAGTTAAAAGTCTGGAGGCACCCCCTTAACTCTCCACCGAGCATTGATAGAAAATCCAAACCCGGGGTTTGTTTATAGGTCATAAAAGCACACTTCCCCATGCATAGGGCAACGTTGCCCCCCAAATCAAAATCGGAATTTTTGGGGGCTACTCAATATTTTTAAATGGGAAGTATGGTCATGTGATACCTCATTTTAAAGGTATATTTAAGAGTAGGAAAATGACATAAAGAAAATAAAAATCGGACCACCCAAAACAAAGTAGCGGCCCTAAACGTGTTGAAATAAATCGACATAAAGTTGCTAATATCTCGAAGAGAAAGAGTTTTTACAAAACATTTCAAGAGACAAAAAATGTTTATTTCAAATTGCTTCCAAATCGATTTCGTACATTTTATTTTTACTCCTAAATCTTAAAAAGTGTTGTAAAAAATAAAATTTACGAAATCGATTTGGAAGCAATTTTTTAGGTCAAGAAATTTGAAATAAACATTTTTTGTCTCTTGAAATTTTTCTAAAAACTCTTCCTTTTCGAGATATTAGCAACTTTATGTCGATTTATTTCAACATGTTTAGGGCCGCTATTTTGTTTTGGGTGGTCCGATTTTTATTTTCTTTATGTCATTTTCCTAGTCTTAAATATACCTTTAAAATGAGTTATCACATGACCATACTTCCCATTTAAAAATATTGAGTAGCCCCCAAAAATTCCGATTTTGAGTTGGGGGGCAACGTTGCCCTATGCATGGGGAAGTGTGCTTTTATGACCTATAAACAACCCCGGGGTTTGGATTTTCTATCACTGCTCGGTGGAGAGTTAAGGGGGTGCATCCAGACTTTTAACTAACCCTGAATATGTATGACATTTATTCTGAACAAATAGAAAAGATATTGACCTCACATTCGGTGTACTTATTTGTTGCGCAACCTTCGTACGAAAAACCAGTACGTTCTTTTGCGTACTTTAAAAGTGGCGGCCATTTAACATTTTTAACGTCAAATATTTCTAAAATCGCTAAGTTTACAAAACAAATTAGAAGAAAAAATATCGTTAACTTTAATTACAAACAAAACTGTGTTTTTATTTTTGCCGTAGCTCAAAAGTTTACCGGGTTGTCGGATAAAAGAACATAATTCCTTGGTATTATCTGTAGCAATGCAGAAGCAACAATAATAGTAGAGAAAGAAATTATTTTTCCACAAATATTAGTGTATTAAAAAAAACCAAATGGATAATTTAAAAACAAAACATATGTTTATTAGAAAATTTGTTCTTATTTTCACCTATTACACTATTTTCTAGCCACCCTGTATATTTGAATTATTTTGTGTTTCTTAATATTAAGAGGAATACTAAATGCATATACAAACTATTTTTTTAACATCGCAATCTAGATAATCTACCTATTGTAGCTTTGTGTGTTCTAAGGTAATTTTCAAAATATACAAACACATAAATAGCGCACACGTGACTTGACACAACACATTCTCACCTGTAGGGCTTGGCGTGAGAGACATCATCTGGCTGTTGACGTTGGTCGAAGGGAAATTGTATTTTTTAAGGAAATTAAATTTAAGCCCTTTGGATCTATGCAAAGCGGTGACCGCCTCTTTGACGGTCTTATTGTAATTGCGTACATTGAAACTGGTCTTCGGCAATATCAGACCGATGGTCAGATTGAGCTGCGAAGACGTTCTCGGAAACGGGTGACCGAAAAGATTTTTCGGAGCCCTTGTTGTTCCCCCTGACACGCCCAACAAAGTTACTACGGTAACTATAGCGACCGTTAGTTCCATCTTTTTCTACTAGGGCATGGTGCGCTATTAGCAATCCCAGGATACTGTATCCGTAACGAAAACAATTCCGAAAGAAGGTATTTTAACTTTTGATCTGGCGATCATTTTATTTATAAATGACAACTGATTTATTTTTTAAAGCCGCTAATATTGTATTTGCAAGCGTTAGCACCAAGCGATAAATTACAAATTTTCCTAGATAAAATATTACTCTGATAAAAAAATTTAATTCACAAACAGTTATTAGAAAGTTGAATAATTTCTTATTGAATAACTATGTGTTTTTTTTTAATTATATAATAAATAATTTTGTTAATATAAACTATAAACTATTCAAATTTTGTATTATTAATTTTTATAATAATCTTTAAAATACAATTACGATATAAATTCGATTAGGGTTTTTAAAAATGTAAATGTAATTTATTATTAAAAATGTTTTTGAGCTTAAAAATAATATCCCGTATTGTATTTACTTTAAGGCACTGTCCTACCGTTGTTTGGTTATGTCACCTGTTTTTTTTTATGAAAACACTTTTTTACATTTCAACTGTCACATTTTGTCCTTTTATCCCCTCCCGTTTTCTTTGTCCCGAATCCGATCACTTATCACTTTGAACGAAAATAACACTCCGTAATATATCTTAACTACCGAAGGAGCATTCGATGCTGCTCCGTACACAGCTATGTGGAAGAGTGAGCAGAATGCGCGCGCATACTATCTCCGGTTACCATGGCGACTCGCCCAGCTAACCATCCCTACCTTAGCTTCGGCACACGACAATTATTTAATTTTCCCATTATGTTCAGAATGCCAATTTTAAATACGAAAGCTGTTACGAAGGTAAACATGGACCGAAATAACCGATGTTTGGATTTCTTAGGAACTTAAGGAGCCCTCTTTTGAATTACCCTGATTATATTAATAGTATCAAAATAGTTAATTTATTAACTCTTGTTTGGGTTAAAGGTGTTTTTTTTTTTTAAAGTATTATTTTGTGATCAGTTATACACTATATAACTTTACATCTATATAAATAAAAATGTAAATGTTCGTTTGTTCAAAATCATAAATCTCCTAAAGGTCTACACCGATTGCTTTGAAATTTTGACACAAAGTTACATTATACACGTGAGTTTTTGTATACTTTTTGAAAAACAGAGCCATATATTATATTCGACATAAAAATAACACAAACTATTATACATATTTTAAGGCGATGGGAGCACCATTCTAAAAGTTAATGAAATATGTTTAGCGTAGGAATAGTAATCAGCTGTTTGCTGTAATATTTGCATTAACAGCTGATTTAAAATTTGAAACAATTATTTGTATTTCTAACTTTTTAGGTTAGGTTTTGTTTGAGTGGAGACCTGAGCCTTGCTGATTCTTTTAGCCTTTATGTAACTGCTGTTATGATACATACGAAATCATTTGATTTGGACATTAAACATTATTTACTCTTATATTTGAGGTTATTAATCCCACACCTTTATTAAAAAGGAAAACATAACATGTGTGTATATAAGGTTCCGATGGGCTTGGCGTGCGGAGCACGCAGGGGTCTCCCCTAGTAATATAAATAAAAAAGAAAAACTTTTACGAATTCGAAATTAATATTGAAGTACTGGCGATGAACTTACGGTGATTTATTAACAATACCTTTCATTATGTTGCAGAAAAACAAGCGGCAAAATGTTCCGTTTAATAGTCCAGTAAAAATATAAAACACTTAAAGCTCTAAGCTTCTAAATGACTTTAAGTGAAATTTTTTTTAGAGAATTGTACTTGAAAATGTTGGAAACTAAAAACAATTAATTATTAACTGATCACGAAAATAACCATATTTTTATTTTTGAAAATGTTAAACGTGTTTAAAAAATATATATATTTCCGTATTAAATTTAATAATTTGTTAAAATAAATATGTAAAGGAAATTACTATAAGTATTTCATCTGATACTTTGGCCGTCGTGTGACTTCGTTACGCTGTCCCATATACGACTCGTTGCGAGTATATATTACCACTTTTCAAGTCGTCATAACGTATTCATATAAACACAATTAAGTACAAAAAGTACACCACACACAATTTATAGCGCCATACGGTGTTAGATGGTTGGTTCACTAAATTAATTTAATGTTTGGTCGCGTATAATTCAACATTAAAAAATGCAAGATTTACTTAAACAAAATGGATTAATCGGGGCAACTTATACAAAATTGATTCGTAGGAACGTTCAACTTATAATGTGAAATTTAAATATGATTGTTAGTTCTATTGATTACTTTGTGGGGTAGTTTACTGTGTAGACTACCCCTAATTAGGGTCTATTAACATCTGTGTTTTCAAGCCACTTTCTTATAAATATCAGTTGACACGATTTTGTAATCTGGTTATTTCATATTTATTTTACTATACTCCTACCAATTGAGTTTTCAAGACAATGTCTTTAGTTTGCCAGAAGGCACAATTTTACAAACTAGTTGTTTCAAATGTATTTTACTAGACACCTATGAGGTGACTTGGTGTGTCATAATATATAATATAAGTAGTCTACCAGAAAACACAATTTGCATACTGGTTTATTCAAAGTTATTTTACTAGACTACTATCAGAGGATGACTTTTCAAGGCTTTCTCAAGAGTACAGAAAGTCCTAATTTTATTTAAATGCTATTGACGTTTTTAGTACGTTATTATGGAAATTATTTTGTATGCAACAAAAGTTATACCATGTGTCCCAAAACTATCCCTCCTAATATGTTTTTTTTGTTAATTTTAAAATAGACAGATTTGCTTTGGGGATTGTTAACATGAACAAAAATTGAGTTTTTTTTTGCGTATCGTAAATTTTAACCCCTTCCCCAAAAATGGTTATTTTGGGGATAAGTCGAAAATTTTAAATGAGAACCCCTATTGAGTGACACCTCATTTTAAAGGCCTTCATAAAAGAAGAAGATTGGCGCAAACCGGAGGTTTGTATGTTGAAATAGAAATCAGTATAAATTACTGGACTTTCGGTTGATACAACCTTGCAAATGCTTTGTTGTTCATAACTGTACATGTTTGTCGACTCCTAACAGTAAAAAGTCCAGTACCTGGGAATTGCAGACGGCTTAGCTTCACAGTTTTTATACTAATTACTATGTTTTATAACTTAGATTGAGTGACCTACTGGATTAAACCCTTGTAAAAAAATAACAGACGTATCATCCTTAACATTTCAATGTTATTTAAATGGCGAAAAATTATAATTTTGATTGGTCATTATGTTGGATAGAGTCAACATACAAACCTCTGGTTTGCGCCAATCTTCTTTTTTATCAAGGCCTTAAAAATGAAGTGTCACTCAATAGGGATTCTCATTCAAAAGTTTCGGCTTACCCCAAAAATATCCTATTTTGGGGGAGGGGTTGAATTTTACGATACGCCAAAAAAACTCCCTTTTTGTTCATGTTAATAATCCCCAAAACGAATCTGTCTATTTCCATTAATACAAAAATAATAGGGGGGGGGGGACTTTTGGGACACATTTTTAACCACATGGAAGCAGAATCCCAACCGTCAGAATAGGTTTGTTTACAGTCCACTTACAATCTAACTCCAATGCTTTAAACCACAAAGAAATCAGAAAATCGCAACAGAAATATTTTTTAACACCTGATTTGTTATCACCTCCTGAGAATCTTAAGCACATTATGTTGCTGCAAATGAAAAAAAGTAATAATTTATTTGTTTACTACTACTAAAACAATTAACAATAGAAATTGAATAGATTTTTTTTGCAACAACCTATGTTGTTTACGTGTTAGCTAATGTTGCAAAAACAACCCCAACAGGTCAAATTATCAATTTTTGAGGCGCTATTAAAAAAATATAATAAGCCCTGCCTAAACTATATAGAATGAATCATTAAGAAAACAACAGCAAAATACATGTTTGAAAACATTATATTCAAACAAAGTAATAATTAATTACAATAAGAAACCAACTTGCCTAACTTTAGAGTTCTAACCCACCCATAAAGCTGGTTCAATACAGCCATAGTAGTCCTACGAAATTAAGACAACCTCCAAGAAACTTTATTAAGAGCAATTGAACTATAAAATAAAATAATTAAAATTTTGCAAACGTTATAAAAATTAAAAGCAAAACAAATTTGAGAAAAATGATACACATTAAAGAATATTCGTATTTCCTTTATTCTTGATGAGTAGGCACTCCTTGCTCTATATACGTTCTCATTTGTTAAATTAATTTCCTTAAATAATTTTAAAAGTACATTAAATCAATATGAAAAACACTAATATAATTATTTGTAATATAATTACATTTTTCGAAGATATAATATGTGTTGTTAACACACGACGATTACTACGCCCATTGGTTACCATGGGTTATTGTATGGTAACCAGTATTACAATATATGGTCCATAATGGTTAACAAATTGATTTGTTCTTTAAAGAATTTTTCGAAAATATGCTAATACTAAGATAAATATCATTTTATAATTATAAAGGCAAATACCACCGCTTTCTCGACGGTTGACGAATTATCCTAATTATTCTGAAACCAACTCATCTGCGAATTATTTAATAATTTTGCTGTGCGAGTTTAAATGCTACAAGTCAAACTCCAATTAGAGCCAAATGTAGGCTGGAATCTGAACAGATTGTAAACTTTGATATAAAAGTTGAAACTGCCTGTAATTGGTTTATAGTTTGAATAAAGTTTGCTTGCATTAATTAATTTATAACAGTTTATATGTGCCACTTACACAGTAAAAAACCTGGTTAGAATTTTTTAAATATTTTATTCTACTATCAGGAAGCCTTATACAAATGAAAATTTCAAATCCAACTTACACGAAAACGGTTAGTTTTATGAAAAATACGCAAAGAATGAAATATCTTAACATTCTATTAAAATCTGAAAACTTAATACAACATTGAGGTTTCCTTTAGTGATTTTTATGTTGGGAGCTATATTAGAAAAATCTCACCATATCATAATCTTAAGATCATCAAGTTCTACAAAATTCTTCAAAATTAAAAGTAAAACATTTTTTATTTTAGAATCACAAAATTTTCCATAAATTGCCTACACCCAGAATATATAAATAGCAGTTTTGAGTTTCTGAATATTTTGAAATGGAAGAACCGATCGCGTTTTATATTTTGATAATAAAAACTTGATGCTATCAACAGCAAATACTAAGTGGTGACTAGCCGAGAAACGAAGCATTTCCGAGTTTATATTTATAGGATTCTGACTTATAATGACCAGGTAAAATATCCTGAAAGTTCGTTACGCAATTTCTAAACAATCTGCATATCAAAACTTATTGGTCCCTCCTAGATATATTCATAAATTATGCGAGAAAGTGAACATTTCCTCTCCACTGTATGTTTAAATTAATGGATTCTTAAAAACAAAATCTATTAATGTAATTCATGTAAGAGTAGTCCGAGAGTGCCACTATAACCTCGCAACGCCCTCCCCCCCCCCCCCCAGCCCTTTTGGTATGGTAGTCCTCCATCCTCCAAGGTTTCGATTTGGAACTGCATGGGTTGGGTTTGGAGAAATGGGTGTCGTAGAGGGCATCGCGCCAATTCAATTCTACTGGGAAGTCGGCGAAACAGCTGGAATCGACTGTCCAAAATGTTCCTGACAATTTTAGAATGTTGTAGAATGATCCACAATGCTATAGAATCGTTCAAACGTTCGAGAATGTTCTAAGATGTTTCAGACGGTTCTAAGCAATCGAAGGGACTTCCTTTTCTGGAATGTTCTAGAGTGTCTTAGAAACCGGAAGATTCTTTTTGAATTTTCCACTATCCGAAGCAGCGACGAAGTGGTCGAGTCTGGGGCCAAAATGTTCCTTAATATTTTAGAATGTGACAGAGTGTTATAGAATCGTCCAGAAAATTCGTTATAGAATGTTCTAGAAGCCGGAAAATATTTTAATTTTACACTATCTGAAGCAGCGGCGAAGTGTCCGACACTGGCCAAAAATGTTTGTAAACATTTTAGAATGTTCCAGAATGTTATAGAATCTTCCAGAACATTGCTTTCTCAGACGAATCAACTTCGTGTTAAACGGTAACGTTAACAGACACAATGTTCGATATTGGGCTGATGTTAACCCTCGTTGGAGAAGAGAGCAACACATCCAGCACCTTGAAAAATTATACGTTTGGCTTTGATTTGTGAGGGATCAGTTTGTTGTGCCCTTTTTTATCGATGGAAATCTTAATGCCGAGGTATACCAGGAAATGCTACAACATCTGATTTATCCAAGCAGCAACCAACAACTGTAATCAAGTTTGGTTCCAGCAGGGTGGAGCACCTCCACACTATGGCCTGCATGTCTGCGAGTATTTAAACAATATTTTTCCCATTCGCTGGTTAGGCAGAAGAGGAAGTATCGACTGGCCACCAAGATCGTCAGATCTATCTCCACTGGACTACTTTGGGTGGGGTCACATTAAAAACAACGTGTATCAAACGAAACCCCATTACATTAATGACCTTAGGGACAGAGTAGTAGCGGAAATTCAACAAATCCCGCGTGAATCCATACAGCGTACCGTTTCAAGTTTTTACGACAGGCTGGACATTGTCAAACTGTCCTGCGGCTGCAGTTTGAATGCCTGTTATAGAAAACACAGGTTAGTAAGTTTAAGCCATTATATTATTTAATATAATTGTAATTACTAGTGCTATTGTAACAGAAATTATTAATCTATACTTATAAAAGCCAAATACCATTGACTCATTGACTCATCACAGTTTCTCCAAAACCACGAGGCCTACAATTATGAAATTTGGCACTAATACTCTTTATAGGCTCTAGACGCGCACTAAGACAGGGATTCCGGAAATTCGAAATTTTAGGGGCGATTTTTGGAGGTCTAAGTTACTAAATCATGATTTCTCTAAAACCATCGAACGGATTGGAATGAAATTTGGTATGTAGCTTCCCCTAGGGACATAGGTGCTCGCTAAGAAAGGCTTTTAAAAAAATAGAAATTTTAGGGGAGGTTTGGGGGGTCAAAGTTACTAAAAATCCCCATAAGAAACCATAGTGTAATATATTTATTGATAAAATATTTTTTTTGTTAATATACATTTAACTTTGATTTGTCTATCCGTGCAAAGTCGGGTCGGGCCAGCTAGTACTGTACATTATAAAAATAAGTTTTTTTTATTAGCTGTTGATTTTATCTGTTTAATTAAATCCCTTGCTGAGGAAGTGTATAAACGGGGGGGGGGGGGGAGGATTTATCTGTTTCACAAATTCATTGCTTTCAATTAACAGCAAATTTTTCTTGTTCCCACTGTTTTTATTCTTTAATCAATACTCTAAAATGAGTGTCACTTAATGCGTTTTAAAAATTTTAAAATTTTGAGCTGCCCCCAAAAAATAAATTTTTGGGGAAACGGGCAAAGTTGTAATAGTGATTAAAAACTTCACTTTTATTTCCTAGAAAGGTGTCCCGAGTTTCATTTTTCTAGCTTCCATTTAAAATTTAACAGGGTGTATCCATACTTTTGACTCATACCTGTATATAGGCGACGGTGGGCGAAGAAACAAAGCCGGGTAATGGAGCTAGTACCATTGTATTTGGATAACCTAATAGAATTCCGATCCAATGCAATATTTCGTTCCACTAAAATTTCGACGATATTGGCGCTATCTATTGGGGAAACGACGGAAGCTGTGTGAAACACCAATGCTACCAATGATTTCTCCCTATCGCTACCTCGCTGCGCGATCATGCACTATTTTCCCGACAACCTAATTTTCGCCACACTGTTGCAGTATGGATGCAAGATCTATTTATTATTCATGATATATGCTAGTACATACAATAAATAGGGGTTAACCATCTTGTAGTTTGTTTAGTTAACAAATGTTATTAATGTCTCAAAGACTAAGTGTTATAAATATACTGTCCTGAAATGAACAGTTCCGTAAAGCTTTCTGGTAGTTAATATGTTCTACGACTTATGCAGTAAGGTAAATATTATTTTATAATTACAATACTATTCGACTCCTAACTGGTATAACCATTCCGAACCCAAACCGTTAGCGGGTATATTAAATATTTGTTTCCCCAGTTTAGTTTAAATGCTAGAATTGCAATATCGACACCAAATTAAGGTCAACTCCAATTCCCAATCTGAACAGTTTAATTGTCACGTTTTATTTGTAATTGGCAACTTCCTCTAATTGCGTTTTAACTCGAATACAAGGTATACTGCATTAACAGCTTTTTCCTTCAAATCATGAGTATTTCTTTGATTGTACAGTGTACAATGTACGTGTGCAACGTGGACTTTATTTCTCTATTATATAAATAAATTCTGTCGTCCACGCAAAAACCCCAGCGTTTGCCCTTTCACCTGTCCTAATCAATCTTCATTTATGGGAAGTATCAGAGTATGCAATCATCTGTTTGCATTTGCTTCGTTGTGAGGGTTTGTATTAGGGGTCGGTGCCCTCTAGTACAATAAATCTGATCACAATTTCTCAAAAACTACTGAACGGATAGGAACGAAATTTGGTATGTAGCTTCCTCTAGGACCATAGGTGCTCACTAAGAAAGGTTTTTTTAAAAAATTCGAAATTTTATGGAAGGTTTTTGGGGGTCAAAGTTACTAAATCGCGATTTCTCTAAAATTACGGAACGGATTGGAATTAAATTTGGTATGTAGCTTCCTCTAGGACCGTAGGTTCTGATAAGAAAGGGTTTCAACAAATTTGAAATCTTGGGGGGGGGGGGGGGCAATGTTACTAAATCACGATTTCTCCAAAACCACTGAACGGATTGGAATTAAATTTGGTATGTAGCTTCCTCTAGGTCCCTAAATGCTCACTAAGAAAGGGTTTCAAATTTTAGGGGGGTTTGGGGGTCAAAGTTACTAAAAATCCCCATAAGAAATATATAGTGTAATATATTTATTGATATAATATATTTTTTGTTAATATACATTTAACTTTGATTTGTCTATCCGTGCAAAGCCGGATCGGGCCAGCTAGTATATATATAAAAGTTTCAGAAACTCTTCAACAATTATTAGAGGCATGTTTTACCATTTATTAGCAAACAATACAATTTAACTCAAAGTGCAATATTTTCTACAATGGAATGTTAAAAAGCTGTTGCAATTTGACAAATACTTTATTTTATACAAAAAACGTACTTAAATTACTGTTAAAAAATCGCTAACGCAACCACTGTGAATTGTGTGAAACTTTCAGCGCTCCTAGCGGTTAAACGGTTAAGTTTATAAAAAAAACACCAAGAATAAAAATGTCTTAAAATTGCATGTAAAATCCTAAACCGTTATAAAAAATAGGGGATTAACCATTAGAAATTTCAAAGTTGACCGCCATATTGGAAAATGGCAGCCATTTAGAAATATTTTAACTACATATTTTTTAATTTATCTTAAAACAAGAAAAGGTTCCCCATTTAAAGTTTGCTGTAAAATTAATACTTTCTGAGATCCCAATGGTGGCCCAATTAAAAATTACATAAAATAGAAAATGTTTGAGAGGCTGTATCTCATAAACGGTTGGGTTTAGGAAAAAATACAAAAGAATAAAAATGTCTTAAATTTGTTTCCCCAATCGAAATTCAACAATAAAAAATGGGGATTTCCATTTGCAAAAATTAAGTTGGCCGCCATATTGGAAAAATGGCGGAGTTTTTGGGGATTTTAATATTGTATTTTCAATGCAAGGGAAAAAGTAGGGAAGGTCCCCCATTTAAAGATTGTTGTAACTTTTATAGTTTCTGAGATGGCAATGGTGGCCCATTTAAAAAAATCACCCTTTATATATGTTAACAAACAACAAGCAAGCACAAACAAAAATCAACGGAAAATACTTACTGTATTATAATTCAACTCAAACATCTGTTGTTACATGTCTCTATAAATAAAAATGTAAATATTAATTTGTTTAAAATCATTAATCTCCGAAAGTTCTTTACCGATTGCTTTGAAAATAATTTAAACTTCACATTCGAGTGTTTTTATATACTTTTTGAAAAACTGCACCATCTGTTGAACGTAAAAATAACACAAACTACACTAAAATTTTACGGTAACGGGAGCACCCTACTAAATAATAATTAAATATGTTTATTGTTGGTACAGTAATCAGCTGTTTGCTCTAATATTTCCATTAACAGCTCATTTCAAACTTTGAAGCAATTATTTTTATTTCTAACTTTTGGGTTAGGTTTTCATAATCAATGTCATCTGTTGAACGTGAAAATAACACACCAAATGACTATATTTTTGTTAATTAAATACCAGGGAATATGCTCTGGTGTAGCAATAACATGTTGGTATTTATATAATAACATTTTGTATGAGCTGATTCCATTTTAAATTATAATCAATCCTTACACCCAAATACTTAGTTACCTCTGTTCTATTTATTGTTATATTGTTTATAACAATTTCAATACTATCAGGTACACTATCAGCATAAGAACAAAAAGTAATGTAAACAGTCTTAAGAAATTTAGTGTTAATTTATTATTAACAAACCAGGTGTTAACACTAGCCAGTTTTTGGTTCATGTTTGATTGTGATGCTACCCAATTGTCAGTACAACTGCGTACAACCGTAAAAGCATAGGTATCCGGGCAGTGATCAAAAATATCATTTATATAAATAATAAATAGTAGAGGTCCTAGTTTTGTGCCCTGAGGAACACCCACTTCTACAGTTTTAGATTGACTAACTATTTTACCTAGTATAACTCTTTGTGTCCAATCAGTAAGAAAGCTTCTGAGAGTGAAAATTCAATCTTATATACTAAAAAACTTTTGCAAAACTAATGACAGCGAGCCTGACCGTTCTACTGGACCGATTTACATGCGGGTTGTACCAAAACAAAGGTTAGTGGTCCTATATGTGCAGGTTTTATTTGTATTTTGAAAATAATTATGTTAATTGGGTCAAAAATGAAAAATAAACTTTTCCTATGGAGATTTAACACAGGGAAAAATTTAAAGCTTATGACAGCGAGCCTGACCGTTCTACTGGACCGATTTACATACGGGTTGAACCAAAACAAAGGTTAACGGTCCTATATGTGCAGGTTTTGTTTGTATTTTGAAAATATTTATGTTAATTGGGTCAAAAATGGAAAATAAACTTTTCTTATAAAGATTTAACATAGGGAAAAAATTTAAAGCTTCTGACAGCGAGCCTGACCGTTCTACTGGACCAATTTACATGCGGGTTGTACCAAAACAAAGGTTAGCGGTCCTATATGTGCAGGTTTTGTTTGTATTTTAAAAATATTTATGTTAATTTTGTCAAAAATGGAAAATAAACTTTTCTTACGGAGATTTAACATGGGGTGAAATTTCAACTTTGCACTTCTTTGAAGAGTTCAATTTAGGTTTCCACTGAACCGTTTTACATGCGGTTTGTTTTAATGAAAGATCAATCATTCTATATTTGCACAATTTACTTACATTTTTGAAATAATTTCATTTAGAATGTAATAAAAGAACTTTTTAAAACGTATTTTATCATCAATTTAAGTTTCCCTATCCAGCTGATTATTAAAACACGTGATTGTGCATCTAAGGACACACAATTGTAGCAAAAGGAATAAGCTGGCTTAGAGAAAATCATTAGTGGCCAGTATTTCTCAACGAACAAATTCACAGGATCAAGTTGAACGTTAAACACATAATGCCTAACAGCTGTAATACATATAAATGAGCAACATTATGCAAAACTAAAAAACAACAATTGAAAGATGAAACTATATCATTCAAAGATGTGCACAAAAACATAAATCGTGTGTGTATGTTGCCGTTAAGGCAGGTAGCCTAAAATAAATTAAACATAATTTTAGGTTAGGCCTAGACTGAAAAAAAACAACTTCTTGAATGTATTTACATTCATTGCCATAGCAACCAATTGATTAAAATAACAGATAAAACACTTGATTAGGATGTCCAGCTTTTAGTACAAAATTATATTTTAAGTTAGGCCTAGGCTCAACAAACACATGTTTCAACACTCACAAACCAATAAAAACTTGCTTTAAGGAATTTAAAAATAAGAAAAAACTATGTTACATCCTAATTAAAAGTAAATAAGACATATTATAGTAGTCCTATTTATTGATAATATAGTACGGTAATTGATAGTAACTTTTTGGTAACTGGTTCTTTTAACTTTTATTTATTATATCTGTTGTTATAAAATATACGAAATAATTTTATTTGAACATTTAACATTATTTATCATCTTAGTTTTGAGGTTATTATTAATCCTACACCTTTATTATAAATAAAACATAACACATCTCTTTAGAAGGTTCCATCGGGGGTTGGCGTGCGGAGCACGCAGGGGACTCCTGTAGTACCTCTTAATATTGCATTGATTGCAATAAATTAATATTTGTTAGTTTTATATTATACACACTAATATGAAAACATGATTAATAAATGGTACCTTAAACTGGCACATACTTTCTCACAATCATATTTAAATTATTAACACGTTCACTGCTAAGGACGCATTTGTGAGCTTGAAACTGAACACTATGAGAAGCGGCCGACTCACAGTGCATTGCACGCCAACCCCCGTATTGGGAGTATTTTCAATACACAGTGCATTGCATACGTCGCACGCCAACCCCCGTATTGGGAGTATTTTCAATACTCAATGCATTGCGTGCTCCTCACGCCAATTTTAAGCCAATGTGCTATGGACGCACATGTGCGTCCGCTTTACAATATTAGTGATTATTTCGTAGAAAGGTTAAAAAATAAAAAATAAATTAATTTCTACTCATTTAGGCTATAAATATAAAACGTCATCTCCTAGCATAGGAAATACGAAATTTGCGTACCAGTCAACATGTTAAACAAAAATTTCCGTGCTTATTTTTAAAATTTTGATATAGTTACCCATGTAAAATATTATAAGATGTAAGGATGATGAATGATTTTGTTGTGTTAGAGTAAAGTATTTTTGTTGAACCTTCATAGCTTTCTTATTTAATAGATCAGATCAAGCTTACAAGAGAGGAAGGCTGTAACCTACTGCATCTATGTGTATTTCACGTTGTAGTTTAATCTAGCAAATCTAAATATCAGTATGCATGCAATACACAATGATGTAAAATATGTCGCTGGATCCTCGGTTTTGACCCCCTAAACCCAGGCTACGGCCTTGTTTGAAAACTTGTTTAAAATTAATTCATATAAATGTTTTGAAACCAAGAAGTAGCAAGATATTTTCTGAAAGACATCGATATCAGTTCAGAAGGATACATTACAAAAACACAGGCGCCTCTGTAGTTGTAAAAATACACCAAAGTCTTGAACAGAGTGGCGGTTTCATAAATCCCTTTCGAATATGATTTATGTTTTCAACGTTGGTAAGGGAAATAATGCGTCACCAGCATGACAACGAGCGTTGCTCAATTTCCTACAGGGAGTGGCGCCAATGTTTGCAAATACAATGCAAACAAGGTTGTCGCACGTGGGCCAATTAAATGTACAACGCTTCTTTCCTGTACGATGAAAATACTGTCGTATTAGTTCTGAAAAAAAAAACACAAACGCACTGACAGGATGTTTTATTTGAAGTTGTAAATATAAAACAACTATTGTATTGTATTGTTCCATAGACTTCATTTTTTTATAGGTTATATACAGGGTGTTTACAAACTCCCTGGAAATATTTTGTGTATTTGTTCCTTAGGTCAAGGCAATCAAAAAACGTCACATAAATATGGGTCTGACATGTCTAGTTTTCTGTCTGTCCGTCTGTTTGTGTTATTTTATAACTTGAGTACCCTTTTAGATAGATACTTAAAATTTGGCACGAACGTGTACCTTGGTAGGTCAAACAAGTGTATACAATTTCGTTACGATATTCTAAACAGTTTCAAGATGGCGGCCATTTAAAATCTTTGATGTTAAATTTCAAGAAAACCGTAATTTTTATTTAAAAAATATACCATTAATAAAAAATGTAGAATTTTAAGACGAACAAAATCATACTTTATTTGCTACAATCGGATAATAAATAACTGAGTAATGAGACATCTACGTAATTATGTAACAACAGTACACGGCAAATTGTTGTTTAGTGCAAATTTTGTATGATATCTATTTCAGTAAATGTCTCATTACTCAGTTTTTTTAAATGTCCGCCATCTTCAAACTGTTTAAGAAATCGTATTGAAATTGTATAAATACCAAGGTACACGTTCGTGCCAAATTTGAAGTTTCTGTCTAAAATAGTACTCAAGTTATAAAATAATTTGTAAAAACACAAACAGACGGACAGACAGAAAACTAGGCATGTCAGACCCATATTTATATGACGTTTTTTGATTGTCTTGACCTAAGGAAAATACACAACATATTTCTAGGGAGTTTGTAAACATCCTGTATAGTCTATTAAATAGTTTAATTAATTAAATTTAATAATTGGCTAAAATGCAACAATATTTATAATAGTTTTTTTTTAAATGAAAGTACTACACTATTTAATAGCTATTTTCCATAGGAAAGATGAGCTATTGCAGTGACCATTGTGGAGAGACCTAAGGTCGGGAGTAGTAAATGAGCACCGATCATAGTCCCTAGAACACGTTTTGGGGTTTCATTAAAACTTTTATATGCATATATATGTGTGTGTTCGCCCTTTAACGGCGGTATTTTAAGTCCGATTTGGCACACACGTCTACTATAATTAAATTTTTTAGGGGTTTCTCTAGAAAAATAAATGTAGGATATTATTTTGCACATTTTGTTTCTTTGACACGGAGCTTTTACTTTGTATTTCCTATTTACTTAATTGTTATTTGGAGGTTATGTTTGCTTAAGGTTATTCATTTTGTGTTCCAGGTCATAAGTGTGAAATGTTGAGCAGTCAGTAATAAAATAAGTACCTGAAAAGTGACATTTAGAATAATTTAGTTTTTGAAAGTTTTATAAGTTGAAAATGAGGAACTATACGAAGAAAAAAGTTGCTAAATACAGTGAAGAAGACTTAAAAAATGCAATACATGCTATGAATCAAAAGATCATGAACCAATCAGAAGCTTCACTTGATTTCAGTATTCTAAGGGAAACTCTCCAGTTGCATTTAGGAGATAAGCCTAAAGTTACAAAAATTGGAGCCGTGAGAAATACGGTACTTTCAAAAGAATCAGAAGAAACCATAGCAGAAACACTAAAAACAATGGCAAAGTGGGGTTTTGGCTTAACAAGGCAAGAAGTGTTAAAAGCTTTTGTAGAATATGTAACTGTGAACGAAATAAAAAATCCTTTCAAAGACAACATGCCAGGAGAAGACTGGTTTCTGATTTTCAAAAAAAAGACACAATCTCTCTTTAAGGCTACCAGAAGCAAAGCAATCAAGCAGGTACGTCCAATTCACAGCTGACAAAATATTACCTTTTTTGACTTTGCTTGCAACGGAAATTAAAAATTTAGGTCTTGTGAAGAAACCTAACCTAATTTTCAACCTGGATGAGACTGGATTTGCCCACGACTCTTTAAAAGTCAAAGTTGTAGGTGAAGTCGGCCAACCACTGACTCGAAGAATTCATGGGGCTGGCAGGGCTCTGACTACAGTTGTTGGCTGTGTATCAGCAAGACATGGACCTTATAGCTCTGGATCCCCCAAATCGATCAAAAAGTAAAATACCATAAACGAACCCGGTCCGTACCCACGTGAAGGATTTTACCGCGGGGATATTTTTTGATCAGAGGCCGACCGCCGAGTTTGTACGCTGTTTGCATTCTTATAAATGTAATCACTGTTCACATATATCACGTGTTCCTAATAAATTGTATAAGCCACGATGGCCGTGGTTGTTAAGGCGTGAAAGCTTTATCAATCGTCATGGCAACCATCAATGGAAAAGTTCCGGGTTCAATTCCCATTGACCCCGAATAATTTTCTAAATGGTTTCTTAAGAGACATCATTGGCTGTGGTTCGGATTACACGTAAAACTGTAGGTCCCGTCTTCATTAGCCTTAAGGTGCAAAACAGGAGGACGTTAAACCAAAAAAGAAGAAAAAAGAGAAAAAAAGAGAGAACCCTAATAAATTGTTTAATGAGTGAGTCCATAATGCTTTGAAGTATTCAATTGTTCTCTAATAAAATTCTCAGAAATATGCAATCACTAAGTATAAGTATAATGCTTCGTATTAAAGCCATTGCCACACACACCCCTAAGGTTGGCTCCTAATTGGTATAATTATTCTGAATCCAACTCATTAGCGAATTCATTTAAATATTGTTTCTCCAGTTTAAATGCTAGAATGGCAATTCAAACTCAAATTAAGGTCAACTCTTGGATCTATCTTTGTATCATTATTTTGCTGAAGTATTTATCTATATAGAATGTATACAGGGTATTTACAAACTCCCTGGAAAAATGTTGTGTATTTGTTCCTTATTTCAAGACAGTCAAAAAAATGTCATATAAACATGGGTCTGACATTCCTAGTTTTCTGTCTGTCCGTCTGTTTGTGTTTTTTACAAATTATTTTATAAATTGAGTACTATTTTAGATAGAAGTTTCAAATTTGGCACGAACGTGTACCTTGGTAGGTCAAACAAGTGCTTAAAATTTCGTTAGGATATCTTAAACAGTTTCAAGATGGCTGCCATTTAAAATCTTTGATGTTAAATTTCACGAAAACCGTAAATTTTATAAAAAAATGTTACCAGTAATAAAAAATGTAGAATTTTAAGAC
>JAGFPH010004288.1:86578-98909 GCA_018207615.1 Philaenus spumarius
TATTTGTTGCTATAGTTTCTATTTGTATTGTTGTATTTAAATTAACAACTAACTTATACATTTGTACGGTATTTAATTTAGTATTTTTGAAACGCGTTCGAATAGGAAGCAAATTCTGAAGTTATAGGCCTAGCCTAATTACGTTCTCAATATCACTGTACATCCGTTTTAAAAGTAATTAGTGCAAAAGTATTACTTATACTTGTACTTGATACTAGTTTTGTGGTAAATCACAACTCGAAGCAAATATACAAAATATACATTGTACATCAGATACTTTGAAGACATCAAAATGAACTGAACGATTTTTATCGAAATACCTAAATAGTTTATTGGTTTTATAAAGATAAACTATCGGACCAAGACCACATTTTATAAGTACACTAATCAACTACAAAACTAAACGTAACTCTTTAGAGGAAAAGTTTGATTAATAATGATTGGCTTTTGTAATCTTTTCAGTTTTTCTTACCAAGCACAAATTATAAAATGTTTTTATTATATGACAATTTAACAGATTTTTGAGAAAAGAAATTTTTCGGTTCCACACCAGAAACTGTTTTTTTATGAGTTCCTGCACAACTTTCTATAAAGAGTGAATCGATTTGGATGTCCTTAAGTGGACAGACTGTTTGAATTGTAATTATTTTAGATATAGACGGTTTGGAATGTACCTCAATCTTGAAAGAGTTAAAGAAAACGTAACCACATTTCTTGCAGGTGAAAACCCAATATACCAGGATTTCAGAAGAGAAACTTTACGTACTAGTGGCGTATTTATCGCACTAGAAATATGTGGCTTTTATGCTTACAGTTAATTTATTCCTTTCTCGAAATTAACAATAAGACAAAATTATAAAATGTACTAGCAAACCCTTGTGAAAATCACAGGCAGATTAATTAGATACAAATCAGAAATACATAATTTATACAAAATACTATTTAAAAACAACACACTTTATCTAGGCCTATCTAACTATGCTGACGGATTTTTAACTCGGTAAATGTGTAGACTACAAAATGATAAGGATTATAAAACTGTAGGAATATTTGCTAACATTTTGTATTTATGTATGCTATTATATAGGTCTATTTAAAGAAAGATAAATTATTATCTTTTAATTGCTTTTTATTTCATATTTATAGATCAAATGATTTAGAAGTTATTATTATTATAGTGAAGAAATTAGTTATCGAATATGTTTTTACGACACCATTTTCAAACTCCCAGCCAAACAGCGTTGAAAGAATTTTCAAGCTATCCGTCAATCAAATCAGTGATGAATGAAATTAACTATTTTACACAGGTTTCTATGTGCACATCCAAGACCGAGGCGCGAAGCACTGAGCATGCTCTTTTGGCGGGATTGTATTCATATCAATTCTTTTTTCGGTTGTGAAAGTTTTCTTGCCAGCAAATGCTTACTACAGGGTTGTTTTTTGGAACATATCAAATTTTTTTGCATGAAGGAGAAAGGAAAACTCCATCAATGCAAAATATAGCAATACAATTACACTAGCTCCATCCAGCAGGACTTCGTGGAGGTTGCAGTTGTATGTACTGTATTAGTTTTCCAAGCGTTTGTTAATTGTTTAGATAAAATTAATTTTAGGTATCAACAAAGAAATATTTTGTTATTTAAAGAAATAATTTTTAATATTTGCTAGTTGAAGAGAAATATAAATAATAAGTCCTGAAGTTTTCTTGAGTAATTTACTAAAATATTTTAATATTTTTTACATTTTATTTATAATTTGCTGTAAATAACTAAAACACTTTTTATTGTTTATTACTTCTAATACCTAACCCGTTAAAATTGGTGTTATATAAAAATGGAGGCAAAATTAAAGTATTATACGCCTTATCTCAGCCATTTACTACACTTGTCGCATGGCAGCACGTTGATGTCTTCCAGAAAGTAAATATATATTTTGTGAGGCTAATTTTTAAGTTGGCAAACCACTTTATTTTAAGGGGGGTTATTTGTTTTTTTTAAATGTGTAACCCTCGTAACATGGTTTATTTTCTGCCCATTTCATATATTTTTCTTATCTCTTTGAAATGTTATTAATTGTTTTGGCTAAGAATAGTCCATAAATGGGTTCTCATAGACCCCAATATACAATTTGCTTTCATATACAATTTGTTCAGGGTCTTCTTCAAAATGAAGCGTAACATCAAAAGCTATTGCAAACACTCCGCAATCAGTGACATTAGGCTGTTGCTGAACTCTGTGGTAAATAGTTTCGGGAGATAACGGGTTTAAATGATTTATATAGATTTTGTGTTCGTCATGCAATGAATTACTATTCAAACTGTCATATATATATATATATATATATAAATTGCTGCCATAATAATAAGTGCATATCCAGCGACCAACAATGTCGGATCCTGTTATACCACCAAATAAGATTTGTATATTGTGTTTATTTTTATCGATAGGTTTAAAGTATGTTCGCAGATGATCATAACAGAACAAAACATCTTGATGATGGAAAATAGTTCCATAAACAACATTATGAAAATCTAAAAAACGACAATATTGAAAGATGAAACTTATATCTTTCGAAACGTATTGTGCCAAATATGTGCACAAAAACATAAATTATGTGTGTATGTTGCCGTTAAGGAAGGTAAAGTAAATTAAACATACTGCCAGCTTTATTAATAAACACACTGTATAATTAAGAGTTATATTATGTTATTATATTAACAGTTATGCTTTTTTTTATTGTAAGCCTAAGTGTTACGATTTTATATTTACATATTTTTTTTTTTTTATTTCAAAAGAAAGATAAAAATATTACCTTTTAATTGTTTTTTATTTTATATTGATATATCAAATGGTTTAAAAATTATTAATGTTATAACGAAAAAAATAGTAATAGGTTATGGCAAAAAAAAATGTTATTATAATTATTTTATTTAACCTGGTTTGAACAAACGAAAGACAATGAAAAAATACAAAAAATCTTTATACCCACGAAATGAATGCTATGGTAAATTATAATTCTCAATTCTAACAGAATTCTTACAAAATAATTGATTTTAAATAGAAATTCGTTCAAATCGTCAAAACTGTATTTAACAATGCATTTGGAAAGCTAAGTAGTAGCAGTTGTTATTACTACTTTTTTAGATTGTTACTATTAGAGCAAACAGCTGATTACTGTACCAACATTAAACATAATATTTAATTTTTATCATTTGGTATAACAATTGGCACTAAAATTGCCGTAAAATATTTAGTATGTGTACTAGTAAGCCCCCGTGAAAAATCACAGGCAAATTAATTAGATACACATCAGAAATAAATAGTTAAAAAAAGAAATACAATTTAACAACAATATACTTTATCTAGGTCTACCTATGTTGACGGGGATTTTTAACTCGGTAAATGTGTACAATATAATTTATAAGGATTATATAACTGTTGGCCTATTTGTTAACATTTTGTATTTATATACGTTATTAAAAATAAAGTAAGATAAAAATATATTATCTTTTGATTGCTTTTTATTTTATATTGATAGATCAAATGATTTAGAAGTTATGAATATTATAATTAAGAAATTAATAATGGAATATGTTTATATGTTATACGAAGATGTTGGAATTTTCCCGAAATTAAACGAATATGTAGTCTATAAATATCTCTCTTCTTTAAGTTTGTACAAATGAATATATCGATGATAAACGATTGTATTTATATACAGTTTATAACCTCAAAGCAAATCTTATAACGTATTATAGTATATATTAGTTTTAAAATATCAACTTCACAAGAAATTATAATGATTGAAGTTGTAAACATAACCCGAAAGTATAATCTACGCTGGGTTTTGTTTAAGTATTACAGATGATGGGTAAAATCAGCTGTTATATTAAAATGTTAACAAATAGGCCTAGTGTTTTTGAATTTGGAATCAATAAACAATAGTTCAACTGAACTGAAATAACGATAATGAGGTAATATGTGATCTCATTTTTCCAATTGAATTAACTGGGTATTTTTGGATTATGAACAAAATATATTTTTAAGAAATAATAAACCATTGTGTAATAATTTTCAGCGTTTTGAAACAGTAAATAACCCGTATCGGGTGTAGAGTGTGACCACTTTTTCAGGGGTCCCCATTGAACAACTCTGACAAAATCTTGACCCTTTCTAACAAACCCCTTAAAATTAACCCCCCATTTTAGAGCGGGTGGGGTTTAAATTGCACAAAATGCACTTCCTTGGAGCATATCGAATGTGTGTGCAAAATCTAACCTCGATCCGTTATTTCTGTGAGGTTGTAACCCCGTCGAAAACGAGAAGTAGAAACATTTTTAAAATAGCGATTTTCAAACATTCATAACTTCGGCATCTGATGGTCAAAAGAGTTAAAATGTGGTGCATGTCCTCAGGGGCACTTCTACAATAAGAATACGAAAAATCAATATCAGTGACTCCCCCAGTAAGGGGGGCGGGTGAAAACTCGTACCCCCCATTTTTTGTGGGTGGGGGAACAAATTGCACAAAAGGCACTTCGTTTTGGCGCATAACAAATGTTGTGCAAAATCTAAGCTCGATCAGTTAAGTTTGTGAGGCTTAAGGCTTTAAGGTACAAAAACTTTAAAAAATTACGATCTTAATACTTCCATAGCTCAGTGATCTGATGGTCCCTAAAATTAAAATTTGGTACACGTCCTCAGATGCCCCTCGAGAATTGATGTACGAAAAATCAACATCGTTGACCCACAGGAGGGGGGGGGGTCGAGGTATTGGAGGGTGAAAACCCGTACTTGTTCTGTCGCGTAAACAGTGTTCTCGTGTCCCTAGATTATTATCTTTTAATTGCTTTGTATTTCATTTTTATAGATAAAATGAATTAGAAGTTATTGATATTATAGTGAAGAAATTAATTATTATCGAATATGCTTTTATATTACACGAAGATGTACAAATGTTTGCAAAGTTAAACGAATAGATATTTTATTTTTGTAATAAATTACCTGCTTACACGCTTCCTCAGCAAGGGTTAAATTAATTAAATTACAAGTGAAAAAACATGGACCAAGGCCGGGATTTGAATCCAGGACCTTATAATTTAGTCTATTAATTCATAAATGCAGTAAAACCAGTACAAGTGAGATAACATCGACCAACATCTGGAGGGACAGGTTAGCTCAGTGGTAGAGTGTTGCCCCGGAAAGGCAAAGGTCCTGGCTTCAAATCCCGGTCTTGGTCCATGTTTTTTCTCTTGTAATTTAATTAATAGATATTTCTTCTTTAATTTGTAAAAACTAATATTTTGATTATAAAAGGTTGTATTTATACACAGTTTATAACCTCAAAGCAAACATTATAACGTATTAAAACATACATTAGTTCTCCATACTAGAGTCAGAAAGTTCCCGGAATTTATTTCTAGAGACCCCCAGCGCAGTCGCCCTTGAGAAATGTGTTTTTCAGCAGTTGGTAATACTCCTGGGGAGGGAATATCGGTAGTGGGGGCACAGCTCAGAGTTTTCTTTGTTCACCGGTGGAGAGTGGTAATCGTGTGTCTGCCAGTTTACAGTTTTGTTATAAAAAATGGCGTATAGTAAACAGCGAGCAAACATTAAATTCTGTGCTTTGCTTCAAAAGTCACCTTCTGAAACGCTTGAGTTGTTAATGTAAGCTTACGGAGACGAGGCGACGAAGAAGAGTCCAGTTTGCAAATGCCACAAACGTTTTTGTGAAGGTCGCGTACGCATTGAAGATGACCCTCGTAGTGGACGACCTCCAACCTCAATCACTGATGAAAACATTGAGCGAGTACGGGAACTTGTACGTGCGATTGATGAAATCGCATTTGAGTTAATCACACGGCAGTGTCCACAGTATCCTTCATGATCACTTGAACGTGTATCGAATTTTTTTGCGAATGATTCCAAAAACGCTCACTGACGAACACAAAGCAAACTGCTCATGACAACGCCTCTGCACATCGGTCCCTGTTAGTACGAAATTATCTAGCCAAGAACAGTGTTACCAAGCTAGAACATCCAGCCTACTCGCCCGACCTCGTACCAGCCGTTTCTTTTTTTTTTTTTTACGTGGTTGGACACATCGTTGAAGGGAGAAAAATATGCAGATGCTGAGGCAGTCAAACAACATGCTACGAAAGCGATGAAAGAACTTTCACAAAATGAGTTCCAAAAGTGTAAAAATTGGGGCAAGTGTTTTGTTGCAGAAGGAGAGTATTTTGAGGAAAAATAAAGTTTTAACTTTTTAAATTTGTTCAATAAATAAATTTAATAAATTCCGGGAACTTTTTGACTCTATTAGTAGTACAACGCATATTTAAAAAAATAAACTTCATGAGAAATTATAATGATTGAAGTTGTAAACATAACCCCAAAGTATAATCTACACTGGGTTTGTTTAAGTATGTACCAGTTATCCCTTTTGATCTTATTGGGAATCACTAGTCAGCGTGTATTTGCACCGACTTAGTAAATTTTTGGAAGACGTGACTGGAACTGTCGATGCAAATGGACGATAGCCGCATACCCAGAGCAAATTATTAATCATCAACCCTAATTTAACCGATTGCCTTCAGCCTTACCCTGCAAATCCGATTCTGCCAGCTTTTAACAAGCGCTTAATTAATTATATAAATCTAAACTATTACACTTTAACTTTAACTAAATCACTAGTCACCATTTGTACACGATAGGCTTCTAACCGAACCGAACTTATTACCGCTTAATATTCATTACGAGTGCGCGATTGGTTATAATCTCACGTTACGCGATTACCGATTATAATATAAACTTAATTAGATTTGCTTATGGCATAATATCGATAGATTACAGTGAGTGTAGAACTTCGTCACCGACGGACGTTGCACCTGCAGCTTGCGTCTAATTGATAGGTCGGCGGTTGGCACTACACTGACTTCTAACTCGATGTCAAGTTGCAAGGTCAGTTCTGACGCGCATGCGCGCAACTAGTCTAGCTGTCTGATACATTTAGGTAACGGAGTTCGGTAACTCGTTACAAGTATTACAGATGATGGGTGAAATCTGCTGTTTTATTATTTGTTACTCACGTACGGACGTACACTCGCTTTTATAGGAGTTGATGATTTTTATATAAGTGGTTATAAATACCTTGTTTGTCAAACAATCCTTATTTTTTTTGTGCGACATGTTTCGCCGTTACACAGACGGAATTATCAATCTACACTTTACAAACACAAGACACTAACATTAACAACATTTATCAACACTAAAAAACACTAAAATCGAAGAAGTTATTCTTGTACATTTGTACACGTTATATGAATTAAAACCGTCTTTAAGCAGCCACATGTTACACCAGCTGGTTCTACTACTTGACTGGATGAAATCTAAGGTCTTATCTAGATTTGTGTAGATAGGTCTACCCTTCTCTGTTATGTTGTCTGAGCTTGAGATATACGATTTATTAGATCATATTATATACCGTTAGAATTAAATTTTAGTTTATCATTTAATATATTATTTGGGTTGTTTTTAGTGTGTTTATAGATCTCAAACTCCTCTAGTAAATCCATAATTTTTCCTTTCTGCGTTTTATGCAGTATTTTTATATGGTCTTCTATGTTTTTGTATGTATGGTTGTTATCAATCAGGTGTTCGGCAAATGCGGATGTGGGTGTGTTGGGGTTCCTTTTGGGTAGATTTTCCTTAAATCTTGTTTTAAATGTCCTTCCAGTTTGTCCTATGTAGTATTGTGAACATTCGATACAGTTTAATTTGTATACCCCGCTATTACTGTATTTATCATGATTCCCATCCTTTTGATTTATTAATTGACCTAAACTGTTGCCTATAAGAAATTTTGTATCCCTGTTTCTTAAAGGTATTGCGGGTTTGTTTATCAAGCAATGGAGAGAATCGCATTGTGATATATTTGATAATTTTAATTAGCCCACACACAATCAGTTTAACTCCGCAGTTCATTACGAGTGACGCCATGTATGAGCGATAAACTGAGGAAACTGTGCAGTTCTTTCAGAATTTTACACAGGCTTTACGCATGCGCGAGAGACTCTACTTTACACAAATAAACTGCGCAGTTAGCTCAGTTAATCGAACAGTTTGCACAGTCTTGTCTAGTCGTTTCTAGCCGCGCACGTCAGCTCTTTACTGTGTTATTTACTCTTCTGTTGTGACCGCCATGGTGAAAAAAGAACAGCTTCTGAATTTCATTGACGCGTATACCGTGACTATACTGCAGGAAAAACTGAGAGAACTGAGGATAGAACTGAAGTAGCCCACACACCACACAGTTTACACAATTGTGCAGTTTTATTTTCACAGATAAACGGCTCAGTTAAACTGATAGTGAGTCGTCCCATATAGGACTATTTCATTCCAGGACATTTTTTTAATACAATCTTTTGTTGGTTAATTAGTTGTTAGTCAACATACAGTTGCATATTCAGCATAGTAGCACAGGTTTGAACCTCGTTACAACTTTCACTTCTCCCCCGTCTTTAATTGTGTAACTGGCGCAATGCAAAGACAAACGGGTCTTAGACTTTTTAACTTCCCGCTAAGAAAACTTAAAATTTTCTAAAATCGGGAAGTTATTGGTTTCACCCCGTTTTTCTAAAATCGAGTATTCATCAGATCTCGACGTTTTGAGGTCCTAGGAATCTTCCCTGACCACTCCCGAGAGGGTGTCACCCTGTCTGTATGTATGTGTGTGTGTGTGGGGGGGGGTGTATGTAAGTATGTGACCCGCTTATAACTTTTGAACGGCTTAACCGATTGGATCCTACCAAACGGCGTTCTAAAGAGTTCCATCAAACTTAGATTTCCTGAAAATATCAACTAATTCGGACCGGTAGGTTCTGAGAAATTTGGAAAAAACTAAGAAAAAATTTTTTTTCAAATCAGGTTTTTTTTTAATAACTTTTAAACGGCTTTACCGATCATTTCCAAAATCTAATCAGCTTTTAACCTTGAAAAGCGACGTCGATCGCTACCAGTCCGGTCAAAATCGGTTAATTCGTTCGTGAGATATCGTGAACGAAAGAAAATAAAAAAAAGTGTTTTTGCTCAATTTCTCCGAAATTTTTCTTCAGAAAAAAATTTTGTTGTCGTTTCTTTCAATGGACTCAAAAAACTGCATCGATTGCAGAAAAACGCATAAAAATCGGTTGATTCATTCGCGAGATATCGTGAACGAAAAAAAATAAAAAAAAGTGTTTTTTCTCAATTTTTCCGAAAGTTTTCTTCAGAAATATTTTTGTTGTCGTTTCTTTCAATGGACTTAAAAAACTGCATCGATTGCCTCAAATCGCATAAAAATCGGTTGATTCATTCAAAAGTTATGGCAGTCCAAAATTTCCAAAAATAGTGTTTGTTGTAATTAAACTTAGCGGGAAGTTACATGGATGGCCTTTAGGGTCAACCGTTTTCCAAATTTTTATTTCTTTCTAAGGCACTTATATCTATTTTACATGCTAGTGGACCCGGCAATGCTTCGCTATTGTTTCGGCCTGGTGTCTCAATATCAGTTGGACGAAAACTATTGTTTCGTGTCTCAATACCTGGCCCTCTGGCAATATCTGGACTCCTTCGCTGGGGACGAGAGAGTTCCTTTCGGCTCTGGACATAGACTTTGGTTTGTATTTATTGTCCCCAGATACTGATAAACGTTTTTCTTTTACTAAATCTTTCAAAATTTTTACCAGGCTTTCCTTTTGAATTTCTATGTTCCGCCTCTTAAAATACATCATGATTTGTCTAATAGATACTCTTTTACTTCCTTTATATAATATGTTAATAGCCTGAAGAATGTTTGTTTTATTAATTTTGTTACGCATGATTTTTTAAATGTGCACTATTAAAATTTTGACAATCAGTACTGATTTTATTTATTAATTTATCACCTAAGAAATCAAAACCTTTCCAGCATTGTTGTATTTTAATTGTTATAGAGTTTATTTAATGTTTACATTTCTTTATATTTGTGAATCTTTATATTTACGTACATGATCCAGTTAAACAGATTATTTCTTGAAGAATCCATAATTATTTTCTGTTTAATGGAAGTATCACGGAACGCGGTAGCGTTCCATGCATCAAACTATGGGGCACAATAACGCACTATATTATGTTTGAAATGGGCGAGCTCGATTTTCTTTTTCTCTTATTTTTTTAATAATGATTAAAAACTGTGCGTTGTAACAATTCAAAATATTAATAAACAAAATATAGAAAATTAATCAATTCAGGAGGAGTATAATTAATACAAGAGGAGATAGTAAGGTGGACATAACAGGAAAAGAGAATTTTGCCCTGAAAGAGATAGCAGAATGGGGAGTTAAAAAGAGACTTAACTTTGCCCCAGAAAAGACAAAGATGACGATTTTAAAGGGGAAAATGGCGAAGTAAGATGGCTCATAGTGGAGATGCAGGGGAAGAGGATAGAATATGTGAAGGCGCATAAGTATCTAGGTGTAATAGTTGGGGAGAGAATGGATTTTAGAGAGCACTTGAAAGATATGAGAATGAAGGTAAATGGAATAGTGCAGAAGTTAGCAAGGATAGCCAAGGCTAACTGGGGGTTTTCAGTGAAGGCTATGACAACACTTTATAAGGAAGTTGTGGTGCCGATTATAAGGTATGGATGGTTGGCTTGGGGCAATGAGTTGCTGAGAAGGAAAAAGAGTGTGGAGGTGGCTCTCAGGGTGCAAAGAAGAGCGCTGCTAAAGGTAATAAAGGTATAGAACAATATCCACGGTGGCTCTGCCGGTTATCGCAGGGGTGATGCCAATAGACCTGGTAATTAGGATGAAATAATAAAATTGCACGAGGATAAAATAAGACGGTGTAAGAGAGTGGAAGCGAAAAAGGATAGATGAGAAGTGATGGAGGTTTGGCAAGATCGACGGGAGAGTGAAGAAAAGGGAGAAGAGACCTGGCTGTACTGGGAAAGAGTAGAAGATAGAATGAAGAACCAGTGGATACAATTGTACCATTATACCACGCAAGTAGTCTCAGGCCATGGAAACTACAGATTTAAACTAAATAAGTTCAGATTATAAGTTCAGATTTAATTTTTAAAATAGTTTAATTTAATTTGATTTAATTCCATGGGCGCTCATATGATATTTTCTAGGGAGGGCTAGACCGGTTTATGGGGCGTAACACGTTCACTGCTAAGGAAGCACATGTGAGCTTGACACTGAACACTATAAGAAGCGGCCGACTCATAGAGCATTGTGTGCTTCGCTCGCCAACCCCCGTATAGGGAGTATTTTCGATACAAAATGAATTGCGTGCTTCGCACGCCAACACTCGTATTGGGAGTATTTTCAATATACAGTGCATTGCGTGCTTCGCACGCCAACACCCGTACTGGGAGTATTTTCAATACACAATTCATTGCGTGCTTCGCCCTCCAACCCCCGTTTTGAGAGTATTTTCAATACACAGAGCATTGCGTGCTTTGCACGCCAATTTTAAGCTCATGTGCTATAAGTATATGTAAAACCAAACGGCACGTAACATTTAAAACATATTTTAGTGCTAATCTCTTTAAAGAAAAATACCTGACTATAATTTTAATAATATACATATTTCCTTTCCCTGGGAACTAGGAGGGGGGGGCGGTCCTCCTCTGCCCATAGGTATGGGCGCCCATGTCCCCATCTATTCGTAACATCTCCCACCTTAAAACAGTTTGAGGCTATTGTAAAACTTTGTAACTAAACGAATTCAACGAAATATTCATTAGAGAACAGTTATTAAAACAACCGCTAGTATTCAGAGAAAATTAAAATCCGTTTTGAAAGTTGAGTTTAATTTATATTCTTTTATTTGTGTTTATAATGTTTCATTCGCGATGAAGCGAGCTTCGTTAACCATTCTGCATGCTTAAAGCATCAGCTGGGAATACTAATAAAATCGTTAAAGGCGTGGTTCCGTTACGTGATTGGATTGTGGAGTATGTAAGTTTAAAGCTGACCAATAGGCCAGCTTTAATTCATTCGTCCTTTGTAGTAACCGAGTTTGACTTATTCATAAAAAGTCAGTCTACAGGTTTCACTGGTAATCAAATTTAGTTAACAATGTTTTGATTAATCTGACAGAATTTAACACAGGAAAAGTTATAATTATATCTGATTATATATATATATATAAGCCAAATACCACTCACTGACTCACTCAACACTCAATCTTAAAAATCACCGAACGAATTGGAATGAAATTTGGTATGTAGCTTCCTCTAAGACTCTAGGTGCTCGCTAAAAAAGGTTTTCAAAAAAAATATCTAAATTTTAGGGGGGGGGGGGG
>JAGFPH010004288.1:99309-123493 GCA_018207615.1 Philaenus spumarius
ACTAAGAAAGGGTTTGAAAAAATTCGAAATTTTAGGAGGGTTTGGGGATCAAAGTTATTAAATCACAATTTATTCAAAACTACCGAACGGATTGGAATGAAATTTGGTATGTAGCTTCCTCTAGGGCCATAGGTGCTCACTAAGAAAGGGTATGGAAAATTTAGAAATTTTAGGAGGGGTTTGGAGGGGATCATAGTTACTAAAATCATAATTTCAGATCTTTTATTATTATGACAATAGTGTTTTTATTATTTAAGATCTATATATATATATAAGCCAAATACCACTCACTGACTGAACACTTAAAAAGAATACAATTACGTTAAAAGGACTGAAAATACCAACCACCACGGGCAACGCCGAACGGGTCAGCTAATATCACAATAAAGATAAAATGGCTTTTAGTTTCATTCAAATTGTTTGTTTAATTTTAAATATAATTATGTTTTAACCAATGTAATGTTCGTTCAAGTAACGTTTCAACTAATGTAGGCTAATTTTGAATGTCAAAGGTATGATGTTAATAATTTAGGATGTAACAAAGTGGTTCAAATAGAGTTTGTAATTTTAAATTTGTAGGCCTATTTGGTATAAGATATTGTTTAGTATTTAAATATACAATTATATCAAAATAAAGATACTGTGATCTTTCAACGGCTTTTAGTTTCATTCAGTTTGTGTAGTTTTTATTATAATTATAGTAAATCTCATGTATGTTTATGGCTTGGTGTCAAATTATGTTTTTTATTATTTTTTTTTGAAAGCGAAAATATGTTTTGGAAAGTATTATACAATTTATAGATATGATATATCTTATGTAAACAATATTTTAAACAGCATACCTCTAAGTATATATATATACATAAGTAACAAACTATGTTTAAATTAAATTATAATACATTAAGCATTTGTCATTGACTTTTATTTGTTTGTTTTTAGTTTTTCAATCTAACCTAAATAGGATGTTGGTTTTGAAGAATAATAAACTGATTATAAAATTCCTAATTAAAGTTGCGATAATGAATGTAAAAAAAACACATGTTGCTAAGATTTTTATCCAAACAGCTGTTTTCGTAAGTTAGTTATTTTCTTGAGTTCATTGAAAAAGGGTGTTAATTTTTTTACAAATTTGAAACTTTTTCAGGAAACTTTTCAAATTTTGTTTTACATAAAACCTGATTCGGACTATTACGAACATTTTAAAACATAAAATAGAAAAATTAGTCAAGCCGTTCTCAATTGATGCGCTTACCAACGAACAGTATTCCATTTTTATTATATAGATTATACATTCGAATCAACTGTTTTATCTGTTATTTTATTTTAATGGTTGCAATGGTAAATACCTGTGTTAGTTCATCAGTCCAGGTCTAACCTAATATTATTTTGTGTGTTTAATTTTATTTACGTATTTTTTATATTTTAATAGATATACTACTATTCAGGGCGGAGAAAAATTTAACAAATCAAAAATTATCAAATTTGGTTCAGTCGTTCTTGAGTTATAAGTGCTCTAACAAACCCGACTTTGTTTTATATGTATAGATAACTCTTACGACTGACATTTCTTTTGATATAAAATTAAGATCAGAGGTTTTCAAATATTGTTGAGATCAATACACGCTCGGAAAATAAAAACAAACATGTCTATTCTCCACTCAGGACAACATCGAGGTCAAGCTTTTGGTAAAAGTGGTGATTAAGTACGATAAATAAAGTGATTTTATCAAGGCCTTAGCCAGGAAAACTTTTCGGGGATGGTCATGTGAGGTCCCGGAATTTGAATTTAGCACGTTCACTACTAAGGACGCACATGTGAGCTTGACATTGAACACTATGAAATCGTGTTTTCCGATTTTGCCCCATTTTGCTGTTCTGTTATTTTTTAATATTTATAATTATTCTTTTTGAATTTAGAATTAAATTAGCTTTCAAACGATATGCCACACAACGATAGGGGTATCGAATTATATTGGTTTCAATTAGTGACGAAGTCAAAATCACAGAACTGGTACTTTCCACTGATATTCCAATATCATTGCACGCCAACCTCCGTATTGGGAGTATTTTCAATACACGATGTATTGCGTGCTTCGCACGCCAACCCCCGAATTGGAAGTATTTTTAATACACGATGAATTTTTGTTTTGTTAGAGTAAAGTATTTTTGTTGAACCTTTATAGTTGTCATATTTAATAGATCAGATCATGCTCACAAGAGAGTAAGGCTGTAACCTACAGCATGCATGTGTATTGTACGTTGTAGTTTAATCAAGTAATTCTAAATATCAGTATATGCATGCAATGCACAATGATGTAAACTATATTGCTGGATCCTCCGTTGTGTTGTCTATTTTAAAATTTAACTTGCACTTTTTAAACCTAGTACTAATTTTTACTACTAAACTTATGGATTTCAAGGGGGGTTTGGACCCCCTCCCCCTGCCTACGGCTTTGATTAATGGTTATTTCTGTAATAAACATAATTGTGTATTTTCCAGTCTCCAGAAAATATATTATTCTTAATTAGTTGTATTGTATTTACTGTGTTGTGTATTTTTAAGTCTGTTCCAGTTACTGGAAACAATAAAGCGATCTTAATTCTACAAATTTCCGAAGAAAGCAATAGCCAACGTTTGATGACCAAGCTATAAATAACCAAATAATAACTCGACTCAGTGCACACATGTGATTGTGCTGAGCTTAGTTGTGTGGAACTGAGATAAAGTCTTTATTGTTTTCAATTAAGTTTCTTTCAAAATTGTAAATGTGTGTATAACGTTAGGATATTAAGAGGTTTATAATATATGTTAAACTCATTGCCATAACGGTGTTTTTAGACAAAGATTGCATAAATAAGCAATTAGATGCAGGTAACACAATTTGAAACAGAAACCGTAACAGAAAAACGAGTTACTCCATTTTTTTTACTTTTAACGTTTTACACCGAAATCATGTGTCTTATTTTACCTTCCTATTTAAAAATAGCAAGTTTGATTCAATATGGCGTATCCAAAATGGCGGACAAAAAGAAAAACCCAAAATAACGAAGATGTTTTGAACTTAAGGGTCTGCTCCAGTAAACGAGAAAGCAACCGGAAACGCAACCGCTTCTCACTGTATCCCTATCTGAACAGTGCAATTTCTTGCAGCTGAACGCTTTGACATTGCCTCATTTCAAACCATTTTATAAGTCTATCTTTTGTAATTGAGTCTTGAAAAAAACCTGAATATTCTTCATTAAATATTCGGATCCGGCTTGCAAATTATTTTTCATTATTAATTTTGTATTGTGTTAGGAAAAAAATTCAAACTTTTTACTTACAAAATGTCAGTTACATAACAAATCAAAAGCATTTTAAAAAAATGTAAATTGCAAGACGGATGCGTACTGTGACTGTGCTTAAAATGATACCTTGCAAACAATTTAATGATAAAAATTAAACGAAATAAATGGTTTAAAATTTAACATTGCTCTTATGGGATAAAAATCCAAGATGACCGCTACTACAGCAGATCCTTAATAGAACCACACCTCTCTGTCTCAAAATACCTCTCAGATACGACGAAGTCCACAGCTACAACTGTTGTACATGTGTAACTTACGCTCTAACCCTGTGAATCTTACATATGATATTGTATTCAAAATCCTTTTTTGTACAATACAAATTCCGTTCATAATGTACGGCTCCTTTTCGGATCAGAACTATCGATTTCCTTAATAATCTGGGTTGGTTGAGTGTTATTAGCCAAATTGTACACTCCCTCTTCATCTACGATGCTGTCTCTTCTAGAAACCCTAAAACAATATTTTCAATTCATTTAAAGTTCTACCTCCTATGTATGTAAATATCCTTGTTTTGCTGCTCCAAGGACGATACGAAAACCATATGACGATCTCTCGCTGTCTATATACCTTAAACAAACTACTCCTGATGTTGTTTACCGCCAGGAGTTTGTATCAATCTGCAGCCGTTACCTATTTTCACTGATGGTTCTAAACTGGACAATAGAGTCTGATGAGCATTTGTTATGTCAGGAAATAGCTTTATGGACGGATTACCCTCCACCTATTCTGTATATTCAGCAGAACATTTTACAACACTCAAGGCACTTGATACTGTATTCCCAACTTAGGTACGCCTTCTTGTACGTTCTGATTCAAGATGTGCTCTTGAATTCTTTCAAGATAATGTTGCCCCTAATCCTTTGGTTAAAGATATTCTGTGTTCCAAGCACATACTTTGGTTTCAAGGTGTTGAGGTGTTCTGTTGGGAAAGACTGGGACACAGGGAAATATTAAGGCAGACCTTGCTGCTAAGGCAACCACAAACTTACAGCCTAACGTGAAGTGTGTAATGTCATCCGACTTTGGGTCCATTTGTAGCAAACCTTATTTAGACTGTGGGAAGAAGAGTGGCGACCGTCTGAGACTACAGCTAAGTGCTGACACTATTGGAAGACGACAAGTTTTGTTTAGTGTCTTTCCATTTATTTTCTAATTTTCGCTTTATATGTGAAGTCACATGCTTTTCAGGTCCGTAAATACTAATCTAGATAAAATAAATATAAAATACTATGATATACACGCCATCACGAGAACATCACTTGCAGAGCACCTCTCACGGATAGTTATTGTACTTCTCGGCCGCCTTCGTGAGAGACACCACCTCTCGCTATACGCCTTGTTTTGTTAACATGCAACCAACAGTTCGGTATGGTTGATAAACAGGCGACCACCCCGCTTAGATCTTTGAGGAGTGGGCAGTATTTCAGGAGATGCAATTCATCCTGGGGGAGACCGCAGTGAGAGAGTCCAGACTTCCTTAGAGCGAAAGACCTCAACTTATCTGCAAAGAAGCCATGTCCAGTCAGGAACTGGGTGGTGACACTATCTAAATATATGTGTCTGAGGGCCAATCTCCCCTTCACAGAAGGAAACCACCATCTGGTTACATGTCCCTTGACTGACACAGACCATCTCGCTTGCCAGCGTTTTAGTCCCTCATCTCGCACAAAGTTCTTCACTTGTCCGAACGTAAGGTCTGACACTTATGTCTTGGCACGTTTTCCATCTGAACAACGTGCCTCTTTTCCAGACCTTTAGACTCGCGGGGATGACCCCAGCTACCACCGGGACAGCGTCCAAGGACACAGTTCAGGAGGGGGGTACGCCCCTGTTATTGAAATAAGGACTATTCTCTGCGCTCGAAGTAGGACCTTGACATTAGTCTCTCGCTAATGAAGAAGAGTGGCCAGTGGTCCAAAATAGTGTTCTGCTATGGATGCCTTCAAACCGCCGAAGCCGTCGAGAGAAAGTGGTGATTTTTCGTCTGCGCATTGGCCATTTCGTGATAACTAATGGGATTTTAATGTGTCGTGGAAACTCACCACTTTGACCTTACTGTAGTAATTTTCTTTTCATCAAGGACATTCTTTAGAGTGTATAAAGTTAATGTATAGGCGTAAGAGGTTTTAACTACAAAATTGCATCTGCGATGGTACCCAGAACATTAATATGGTGTTAGTATTTCTAAATCGTTTGTTTGTGATTGGTAACATTTGAAGTTACTTGTCATTTTGTCCTATTTTATTTATCCTTTTTGTATTTATTATAATGATATTATTATTTTATTTATTATTATATATTACTAGCTGGCCCGATCCGGCTTTGCACGGATAGACAAATGAAAGTTAAATGTTATTAACAACACAGAAAAATATCAATAAATATATTACACTATGTATTTCTTATGAGGGTTTTTAGTATCTCGACCCCCCAAAACACCCCCTAAAATTTCAAATTTTTGTAAAACCTTTCTTAGCGAGCACCTAGGGCCCTAGAGGAAGCTACATACCACATTTCATTCCAATTCGTTCGGTGGTTTTTTTGTAGTAACTTTGACCTCACAAACCCCAATAAAATTTCGAATTTCATGAAAATCTTTCTTAGTGAGCACTTATGGCTCTAGAGGAAGCTACATGTACCAAATTTAATTCCAATCCTTTTGGTGGTTTTGGAAAAATCATGATTTAGTAACTTTTGACTCCCCCAAACCCCCCTAAGATTTCGAATTTTTTTAAACCCTTTCTTAGCCAGTACCTAAAGGAAGCAGTACCCTAAAGGAAGCTACATACCAAATGTCATTCCAACCCGTTCAGTGGTTTTAGAGAAATCGTGATTTAGTAACTTTGACCCGCCCAAACCTCCCTAAAATTTCGAATTTTTTTAAAACCTTTCTTAGTGAGCACCTATGGCTCTAGAGGAAGCTACATACCAAATTTCGTTCCTATCCGTTCAGTAGTTTTTAAGAAATCGTGATGAGTCAGTGAGTGAGTGGTATTTGGCTTTTATATTTATAGATTTATTGCTATTGCTATCTAGTTTTAAAATCTCAAATTATATTAATTTTCAGCATTATATAAATTTTCTCCCATTTCAGGAGATGATAGCGACTTAAAATTTTCGCCTTAAAAAATCCACACTCAAATATCACACTGTTCATTTATTTATACTTAAAGATAGTTTACTAAAAGTAATACGTTTTTATTTATTTTATTTTATTCGGATATATTTGTCTTATTGTTTTTCACTAAATGATTAGTGAAATAAATGTTAACGGTCTTTAAAGGGCTTTTATTACAAATATTGAAATCCGTACAAGTTCAATTTCAATAAAATTAAATAACGTAAGAGGTTTCTTTGAATTGTATTTAGCAATAAAATGAACACGTACCATTAGAAGATGACTTGTTTGAAGTTTATATTAAATTCAACTAGGCTGTTTAAATTAAATACGTTTTTGTCTTGTTGAGTATAAATTAGTGTGTTATTGGACAGAAGGGAATCGAAAACTTTTTTTTAACAATGACACGTATAACGTTTTAATGATTTTTGTTTTATTATAATTATTATTGCGTGAACATATTTAATTACAAAAGTTTATTAAACATTATTACATTTCAAACAAAAGGTTTTTTTTAAATAATATGTTTTCAAAGTGTAACTTAAAAGGGTGGAATATCGGCTTGATTAACAATTCCACTTGAAGGGAAAAGAGTGCTAATAAAAGCCGTTCAGGTCCGTAGCTTGGGTTACGTGCTTTGGTTTGTAACTCTTCGACTCAACGTCTAGTTAAATTCTAAAAAAGCCACTTCTAACTCTATCCTGGTAAGGATTTGTTCGTATGTTTTTATTGGTTTTAGATAGTGCTTACAGGTTCTCCTTAATGACATGTTATCCAGGTATACTTAGTTCGTGTCGATCACTTTTACTAGTATTGGTTGACGAATTATTTCAGAATCCATTTATTTTTTAAATATATTTTAACTAGCTGAATACCAGAAATTCGCTACGGGGAATTGCTTCGCATCACTATGTTACATAATTGTAATATTTCGCCCTCATTTTCTTTTATCTTTTATTTCACGAAAGTGAATTATTACATGTATTTTCAATTAGTTTGGTATGTTTTGTTCATTGGCTGCCCGTCAATTGTCTTCGTCAAGGTATGTTTGCTGAATAATTTAAATCAATTAAAAATAAAGAATTCAGAGTGAAAAGCGTCTTCTTTTTCAACCGCTAAATCTACAGACTGGTAAATCACAGTCTTAGCCGGATGTTGCAGATCGAACAGATACGACTTTAATATGCGCATGCATAGATCGGGATAGATTTGATCAGCTTTACGCGTTTAAATATTTCCTTAAAATTAATAAATGCCAAATTTCAGATCTCTAGCTTTAAGGAAAGAAAACCAATTAATATTTATAGTTTTTAAGTGTTGTTATCACATTTTCACACCTTAGCAGCACATAACAAAATGTAAAACTGGTTTAGGCCTAATTTTTATGTGTTTTTCGAAAAATAAATGTACAAAATTTCAGATTTCTAGCTTTAAGGAAAGTATAACAATCAACATGTATTTTTTTAGGGGTTGTTTCAACTCTTAAAGGCTAAATATTTTAAAATTATTTCTCAGTGCGTCTCTAGTGCCTAGAGCATATGTGTACCAAATTTCACGTTCCTCAACGTTATTTAATTAATATTTATAGTTTTAGAGGTTGTTACTACTTTTCAATCCCTTAGCAGAACGTTACAAAGTGTAAAACTGGTTTATTTTATATGCATCTTGTAAGAAATTAACGTACAAAATTTCAGCTCTCTAACTTTCAGGAACGTATAAAAATTAATATTAACTGTTTTAGGGGTTGTTGCTACATTTCCATCCCTTAGCAGAACGTGACAAAAAGTAAAACTGGTTTACTTTTTATATGTGATTTTAAGAAATAAATGTACAAAATTTCAGCTTTCTAGCTTTAAGGAAAGTAAATAAATAATATGTGTAGTTTTAGAGGTTGTTTCAACCCTTTAAGGCCATATATTTTAAAATCATTTCTTAGTGCGCCTCTAATGCCTGTGAGCAATATGTGTCCCAAATTTCACGTTCCTAGGCCGTTTGGGTTTTGAAGTATAAAACAAACAATATTTATGGTTTTAGGGGTTTAAAAAAAATTCTTTCTTATTGCAAATCTAAGGCCTATGCGCAATATATGTATCAAATTCCAATTCCTAGGTCATATGGTTTTTGAGATATAAAACACACAATATTTATGGTTTTAGGGGTTGTTTCAACCCTTAAACGCGAAATATTTCAAAATCCTTTCTTAGTGCGCCACTAGGGCCTATGAGCAATATGTGTACCAAATTTCACATTCCTAGGTGGTATGGTTTTCGAGATACTGTGATGAGTGAGTCAGTCAGTGGTATTCCAGCTTTATATAATTTATATAGATGGATTATTCGGTAGGAAAACTCGTAACTATCTTGGTGACTTCCGTCAGTAAAATGGGCGAATGCTTTTAAACACTATTTACATCCAGTACAAATAATAGTATTACCTTCCGAGTTATAGGTACTAAGCTGAAATTTTGGAAAGAACAAAAGAAGAGTTTGCTGAAATAACAAGTTTTTTTAATCTCTAATATTTTTTGTACAGTAAAATAAAGAAGTGAATATGAATAGATATATTATACTGATACATAATAATTATTATGATTTGTTTTTTTTTTTTTTTTTTTTTTTTTTTTTGTAAGCGGTCAGGTTACTATCGCCTGCTACAGATTGGGGATTGGAATTAATTACTGCTTCGAAACGTGACATGAAACAAAAAACTAATAAAATTATAAAGTAAATTAAAACTGTTAACTGAAGTAAAATAACTAAACAATTGTATTGTGCTCAAAAGATAAAATTTAAACATACAACACTAAAAAGGAAATATTGGATTCAGGCGCAAGTTTACTATTCGACCCTAGGCTAACCTATGGCAACTTGCAAGATTTAGAAATATGTTTTATGGTATGAATAGTTAATTAAATTTAAAATACTTAGGCTTATTTAATTAATAGTTCTTGCTGATTTCAAAATTGCCAATATAAGGTCAATGAATTAAATTAAAAACTGTTTTCACAAAACATGTGTGTCTTTCTTATGTGACAATGCTACTTATGATATAATGGAACAACTACATTTGCCCTAATTTAAGATTGATGACGTTTTATTAAATTATACAAATTAATGTTTACGGAAAGTGATTAAACAGCTGATGAAATATTATAACATAATTATAAAATATTGTTTATTCAAAACGTTATAATTTGTATTTAGTATACAGAGCTATCTGTTATAAACTAATAATTAAGTTTTTAGTTTAAAATTATTTATTTAAAATTTGTACATTTAATAATTTTCATTAATATTATTTGTATAACTGGTATTTATTCTGTAGTATTTCTGGAATTTACTTTGACAATAAGTATTCCTATTCGGATATTTTCGTAAATTCAAGAGTTGTTCTCGTATAATATATGAAGGGCTGAGAAGCCAAGGGGTATATATATATAAGTGTAGTGAAGTTAGTTTTGAGAAAACACAGTTTAAAGTTAAACTGTTATAATCAAATCCAGGTAAAACCATGATCACTAAAACTAGTATATTTTTAATTGCTAAGTTGTAGACTAACATAATAAAAAAGATTAATTTGATTTTCATACTCTTATTCTTTGCTATCAGTCAATATTTGATAAAAGTTGTCACTTGTACCCCTGGGCTGTTAACACGTTCACTGCTAAGGACGCACATGTGAGCTTGACATTGAACACTATGAAATCGTGTTTTCCGATTTTGCCCCATTTTACTGTACTGTTATTTTTTAAATATTTATAATTATTATTTTTGAATTTAGAATTAAATAAGCTTTCAAACGATATGCCACACAACGATATTTGGTTGATCCACTCGAAATCGATTTTGGAAAAATCAAAATGGCGGTAACTCAAACATTTGAAATACAACCAAATACCATTGTGTGGCATCATTACAAAACATTGCTAATGGTGTAACCTTGAAAACTTTGACAATTCAGGAGATTTTCTAAAAATTTCCCAATAAATAAAAAATACCCGCACTTTAGGTCAAATATGGGGCATCGAATTATATTGGTTTCAATTAGTGACGAAGTCAAAATCACAGAACTGGTACTTTTCACTGATATTCCAATATCACCGTTGTAACTGTGATTTTCGACGATGGGTGCTTGCGAGAACCTAAAACGTTCCAGTTAATGAGCAACGGATATTGACGTTTGTATTTCTAGGCTGCTTGATTTCCTTCTCTGTCCTCATCGGTACTGTGGGACACCTAATAAATAAGAATGAGGTTTCCAGAAGTCAAATTTAATAAAGGATGTAAATTTAATATAGAAACTAAACTTCGCGTCCCAACCCCGCCACGGCCTTCGGCCACAGATGGCAGCTTCGCTTCGCTCGCAGTTGGAAAATTCGCTAAAGAATCTCGTTAATCTTTGGCTCGTTTGTTCATAGGTGACCAATCATAAATCAGCTGTTTTATTTGGTAGCTAACTCAAACTCATTAAACATTATCTCCATAAGATTAACATGGGAAATTTGAAGGATTGTGTGCCGGAGCTTCTTCTCGGGTGAATAGCGGCTAAACGGATGATTGGATCTTATATCTGATATAAAATCGTGTATTTGAAATTAAATTTTCTACAACTTTTGTATTTAACATTTTTATGCTATCTCTTACAGTTTTCTTATAAAACGCGATCAAAGTGAAAAAATTGAAAAAAATCTTTCCCGCCAAAAGGTGGTTTCAAAATTTAAAAATGTAAACTTCTGGCAATTTTCCCACAAGTTTCTCGTCGAGAGCTTTAATTCAAGTATAAGGTTGAGGGGGGTCCGATTACGGGAAGTGCCTCATAATTAATGTCAGTGAATCAGTGTTACCGTCTAGCTTTATATAAATAGATTATAACAGTTGCACAATTATATTACATGTGCATAGTCAGTTTGAAAATATTTATTTTACCCAAATCAAAGAACAAAGAGTTGTCAAAATAACTGGCTTATTGTTGATGATTAAATAGACAGAAGTACTATTTTAGAAAAAAATGTTGCATGTATATTTTATTTTGTAACTCAACGTCTTTCATTCTTGGTAGCAGAAGTAAATCAGGGACGGATTTAAGGCGATATCTGGGGGGGAGGGGAAATGTTGAATAGTTAGGAGTCAAAAAGTGAAAATCTGTTCTCTAAAACTGCAATTGCTGTTTCATACACAAGTGACTAAAACTATAAAAATGTTTAACAACATTATGCATTTTGCCAATGGAAATTATGAAAAAATGCAAGTTAACGTGAGATGAGCGAATTTTGAAATAAAAACACGCACTCTAATAGAAGGAATTAATTTTTTTTAAATAAAAATTATAGTCAATATTATTAGGAAAATAATAACATACGGAAGTAATGTAATTTAAATATTATATTTCTTTATACAATAGCCTAAATATCATACAAAAGTTGTTTCGGGTTATGGTCAAAGGTCAATAGACCTACAAAATTGTGATCAATTACATTAAATTAGTGAACACGTTAGGTATCATAATAAAAATAGGTACACCTTTTTCAATTAATTATTAACATTTATTTATTACAACTGTTAAACATAGACAATATTTACAAGCTAAGCTTAGCCTTTCTCTTGGAATTAAGTTTTGCAAATATGTCAATAACTTTTTCGTGGTCTAGACAAACATCTCGATGTATGAACATCAATGCTGTGGCATGCAGTTAGTGGTTGGGAATAGAGCGCTCCTAGCGGCATTTCAACTGTCTCTGGATATGTAATATAAACCTTGTGCTTGGGCCAGCTGATGTAAACAAGATAGACAATTGATGAGGGGAGTGTGGGGCGTTGTTGTGACTTTATATATCTGCAATGTTTTATTTGAATTTATAAAATCATTACGTCTGATTATATTTATAAACTCAAAATGAGAAAAAATGTGTATGCCATAATTTATTTAGTGGAAGATTACTGTCCCCCCTCCTTAAATCCGCCCCTGATGAACAATTCAATAGAGTGCGGAATATTCAAAAGTTAAACAGGTGGGAAGTAGGTAGCTCATCATGAAATACAGTTTGCAGCTTTAAACTCATTACTTTTAATGAGTTTTGATTACGTGCTTCGACATGATGTGAGTTTAAAATTGGAACGTTTATGTGCAAAGCTTCGTTATTGGTTCCAAGCTCCTTTCTTTATAAAAATGCGTTATTGATAGAAGATTTAGTTTATGTAATAGTTATCGTTAACATTTGCATTCTTATGTAAACTTCATTATTACTCAACGAATACTATCGACTTTATATTACGTGCTCAGTCTGGAATTGTAAAGTGACTGTTGCAAAAGCTTGTAACTACGCACTGCGAAAGGGTAATGAATAATTGAATTATACTTTGTGCGTCATCAGAAATAACAGGAGAATTAATTGCAATTAGAAACGTTTTTTGTAACTAATATAATATCTCGCTGAAGAACGAACTGACCTTTTTAAAAACATTATTTGTTATTCTCTTAAACGTTATTGCTACACATCTGTCGTATTATTGTAGGTATTTAATTTATAGTGCAGTTTATATTTTTTCAGATACATTTTTCAGTTTGATAACCTCTACTGTTGTTCTATAGATATTGCTCTTTGGTTAGCCTATGTTTTACTTTCTCACTATACTATTGTATAGACAAAGTATAGTGATCGCAAAAAAAAATCGATGTTGAGATTTTTGTGGAAATGTCCGTTTTTAGACCCCCTGCGTCCAAAAAAGTGTTTTTTACAAAATTTCTGTCTGTATGTATGTATGTGTGTATACAAAGCTAGAGCGAAAACTATTCGATCGATTTCAAACAAAAGTAGGCCTGTATAGGTGCACGAAAAACGGTTTTAAAACATTTTGAAAAACAACCCCATTTTTAGCAAAAAAAAAACCCAAAAAATCAGTTATTATTTTTTTATAAGAAAACGGCTCTAACGATTTTGAAAAAAATTGGCTTATTTGTAGCCTTTAATGTACCCTACCATATACAAAAAACCGCATCTTTCCAAAAATTCTCGTTTAGCTAATAATAATAATAATAACTGATTTTTGGGAGTTTTTGGCCATAAACGGGGATGTTTTCTTAAATTTTTCAAAACCTTTTTTCGTGCATCTATAAGGGCCTAATTGACGTGTTTGGTGCAAATTTGTTCAAAATCGATCGAATAGTTTTCTTTCTAGATAATAATAATATTTATTAGTTAATCTAATACTTTAATAAAAAATCACCTCTCCTACCCCACCCTACAAGTCACAGTGATTTTGTTTTATAATTTAAATATGTTTGTGAGAAAGTATGTGCCAGTTCCTGGTACCGTTTATTTTGCTTGCATCACAATCTCCTTATTAATTTCGGAGGTGTTCAATTCTAATAAAGGGTGCACAGGGTGCCTACTTGAGTATAATAAAGTTTGCAGTGGTACAAGATAATAAACTCCGAGAAAATAAAGAAGGATAGAGTTCTAATATGGATATCTTCAAACCGCTGAAGCCGTCGAGAGGAAGTGGTGGGTTTTCGTCTACGCATTGGCCATTCCGTGTTAACTCAATGGTTTCTGATACGACAAGGGGATCCACAACGAAAATTAAAGAACGTTCGTAAGAGGTTTTGACTGAACTAATTGTATTCAGACGGTACCAAGAACATTAATATGGTGTTGGTGTGGCGCGACCCAATCCTGGTTCACACTGCGGGTGTCTTCCGTTTCGGGTGTGCCGTCGGTCCCCTTGCGGACGTACACCCGGTGTCAGGATGGATGCGGAAGGGTTCTTCGAAATGAGACGAAGGTTTATTATTGAGAAAGTTTAACACGTTTACTGCTAAGTACGCACATGTGAGCTTGACACTGAACACTATGAGAAGCGGCCGACGCACAGTGCATTGAACGCCAACCGCCGTATTGGGAGTATTTTCAATATACAGTGCATTGCGTGCTTTGCATGCCAATCCCCGTATTGGGAGTATTTTCAATACACAATGAATTGAGTGCTTCGCACGCTAACCTCCCTATTGGGTGAATTTTCAATACACAGAGCATTGCGTGCTTCGCACGCCAACCCCCCTATTGGGTGAATTTTCAATACACAGAGCATTGCGTGCTTCGTACGCCAATTTTAAGAATATGCACTATGAACGCGCATTTGCGTCCGCTTTAAAATATTAGCGATTATTACGTAGAAAGGTTCAAAAATAAAAAATAAAGTAATTTCTACTCATTTAGACTATAAATATAATAAATAAAAGGTCAGAAATAAAAAAAATAGCTGTGAACGTGTTACGGTTTCAACCCCTTCAAGACGTTTATTGAGCAAAAACAAACATCCCTCTGCTGGTTCGACTTCTTCACCCCAGCATTTAAAACTATTAGAAGACAAACACAAGCGAGTCTACTTTGTGTAGTCTGGAGTCTGACTTTGAACATTTAGCCTCAAGCTGGCTCCCCCGCCCTTTTAACTTTAAACTGTGTGCAAACCTTTATTTAGCACAACCACTATCATTATAGATCCAGTAGTTATTGTTTTATTATAGTTATAGTTATATTATAGTTATTATAGTTATTATAGAGCCTGTAGTTATTGTTTTATAAGGTGGTGGCACCTGTCACATCAGAGTTTCTCCACCGTTTGAATGTGATTTGTAAAATACTATATATTATTTATTGCTATTGCTAACTAGTTTCAATGGTGTGTCAAAATTGAATGTTGAATTTTCATATCAGTGTTTGATTTTTGGTATCTTAAATTTCTAATCAATTTATGAGCATTATATTTATATTCTCTCCGTTCTCCAGGCGGTGGTCGCCGTAAAAATAATAAAGGATATCCATTATGTCAGGAACCGCAAAAAATACCTTTTAACAATGACAACTAGAAACTCCAAATTTTACACCAAACTATTTTAAGTTGCATATCATTTATAGATAGTCGGAGATTATTTCTGTTCAAAGCTTTGATATAAAATCGTAAAAACAGAACAAGTACGAGTTCAAAACAACACTTTGTAATCTGTGTTCAAATTAAATGCGCCTGTCCCTAACTGCATGGTGAAGTCATCCTATTGGTGTAAAATCATTTCTATACGTTTTTGCTAAAATGTTAATAACTGGTTCTGCACTTCATATAAAAAATGAACGTGCCCAATAAACACAATGTTAAAGTGTTTATAACTGCAGCAGGCATTTTGTCGGAACATTCAGTACATTATTTTTAGAAGTAATACCAGTTAAATATTAGTTTTACATAAATGTGTCATAAGTTTAATTTAATCAGACCCACTTGACATACAAACAAAGTGTTTCCTGTCCACTGTTGTGGTTCGAACCTGTGTTCCTGTTGTTTCTGTCCGTAACTGTAAATGTAATTGTGTAGGCCCTACAGTATAGTTTGTTTGTTTAGTCAAAGGCTTTTATGTACATTAATTAGGTAAAGTCATAAAATAAAAAATGTGTAGTTGTTTATGTATGAAAAGCATTAAACTTAAACATAATTGATAAGATCATATGGAGAGTAGGGTACTAATAAAAAGCACGGCAGGGAAGCAGCTTCACGCTGTTGTATACGCTGTTCTCCAGTCGGCATCATCATACTTGGCACAAAGAAAATACTTTACGGAAAAAAACTCAAATACATAATTAGAATGAAATACAATGCAATGGAAAAGAATTTATTGGAATGTAATTAAATGGAATGAAATTGAATGAATGGTCTTGAATCGAATGAAGTGGAATTGAATTGTAGGGAGTGCAATACAAAGGAATTTAATAATATAGGGTTGAATTGAATTGGTGGAATGGACAGAAATTTAATTGTATGAATATGCATGGAAAGGAAATGAATGAAATATAATTAAATGGAATTAATAAAATTTAATTTAAATGCATAGAATCGAATGGAGTAGAATTGAATTGTAATGAGTGGAATGGAAAGGGATTGAAATTGTATGGAGTGGAATGGGTATTATATTAATTGAGAGAAAGCTAAAGAAATTGAATTGAGGGGAGTGGAAGGAATTTAATTGTATTAAGGTGAATGATATTAATTGAGAGGAATGGAAAGGAATTAAATTGAGAGGAGTGGAAAGGAATTTATTTGTATGAAGGTTAATGGAACTAATTGAATAGAATGCAATTAAATGGAATGAATAAAATTGAATGGAAAGGCATAGAATCGAATGGAGTAGAATTAAATTGTAATGATTGGAATGGAATGGAATTTATTGTTTGGAGTGGAATGGGAAGTATATGAATTGAGAGAGATGGAAAGGAATTGAATTGAGTGGAGTGGAAAGGAATTTAATTGTATAAAGGTGTATGGGAAATAATTGAATGTAATGTAATTAATAAAATTGAATGGAAATTCATATCATCGAATGGAGTAGAATTGCATTGTAATGAGTGGAATGGAAAGGAATTTAACTGTCTGAAGTGGAATTTAATTGAGTGGAATGGAAAGGGATTGAAATTAAATGGAGTGGAATTGGAAGGAATTGAATTGAGAGGAATGGAAAGGAATTAAATTGTATGGAGTGAAATAGAAAATAATTTAATTGTATGGAGTGGAATAGGAGGGGAAGAAAATTGAATGGAAAAGGATTAAATTGTATGTAGGGGAATGAAATAGAATAATATCTTTGTTTAAAAATGTAAAGATATTTCAAGATGGGATGTCATTTGTAGCCTACAAACGCCTGCTTTTAAATGTTGAAAGTAATTTGGGTCAGCGGTTGTTTAAATGAGTAAAATTAAATTTCCTTTACTAACCATTTTAGTACGGCTTATTTAAATTGTAATTTGTATTGAAACCTATTACCCAAGTAAATAGTTTATATTGTCACTTTACAATAAGGCAGAGGTAACCACCGTTTATCACTGCTATATAGACCACTGATATTTTCTTCTACAGTATGTATTCGATTGAAAATGTTTCTGACTAGGTTGATAGTAGCTCGTATCAATGGGGCTGGCACGTTAATGTTCTCATTCCCATCATACAATATATTTCAAACATGCCAAATATTCACTCCTTCACTGAGCCGCATATAACAACAAGTAGTTGTTTTTGCAGTAAACACAAAGTTTTCAGTTGCTATGTATGCTAGTAAGCAGAGATGAAGTAGTAAGTAGAGTAGTTTGCGAAATAGTATTTTGTTAATAATTATTAAACTGGGTATATGGGCGCATCAAATCAGTGTATTATTGAATGTCACCAGACTGTAGGATATATCAAGGTAAATAATGTCAGTTCTTGCAAAATGAAACAGACACTTTTATGACCACTTTATATCACAAGACCGAGTGCACATGTGATTCTGCTGAGCTTAGTTGTGTGGAACTGAGATAAACTGTTTAGTGTTTTCAATTAAATATCGCTCACAGTGTTGTGTGCACTGAAACACTTGCAGGTATTTCATTATGTATATTGATGCTGTATTACAGAACCGGCGCGAATGCTGGCACTTGAGTAAACCGCTACTAACCTGACTGAAAACATCAGTACCCGGTACATCTCTGTTTAACACGTTCACTGCTAAGGACGCACACGTGAGCTTGACACGGAACACTATGAGAAGCGGCCGACGCACAGTGCATTGCACGCCAACCCCTGTATTGGGAGTATTTTCAATACACAGTGCTTTACGTGCTTCGCACGAAAACCCCAGTATTGGGAGTGTTTTCAATACATAATGCATTGCGTGCTTCGCACGCCAACTTTATGCCTGTGTGCTATGGGTGCGCATGTGCGTTCGCTTTAAAATATTAGTGATTATCACGTAGAAAGGTTAAATAATAAAAAATAAAGTAATTTCTACTCATTTAGGGTATAAATATAAAAAATAAAAGGTCAGCTCCCATCATAGGAAATATGAAACTTGCGTAGCAGTGAACGTGTTAAGGTTGAGGTAAACATCCACTTGTTTCGATGAGTCACATTAGAAAGCGGTGGGGGAAATTTTTTTTCTCCACTTACGCCCTTCCCCACACCCCTGGCCCATCGCGCCAGGGCGAGGCCTAGGGCTAGGATTCACGCCGAAGTCTGTACAATTAATTTCAAAAAGTTACAATAGTTGCAAAAGTTACAATAGGAGTAAAATTTTAAGAAATGATGCATCGTTACGAAATCCATATATTTAACTTTGAATTAGGAATTATATAATTTCGGTATTCCTATTTAAAAGAACCGAAACATATTTTAGGTATATACAGGGTGAGTCGCGAGGAGTTGCCGGCATTACTTATTCAAACATATTTATATGATCATATTTCTGGAAATGCTTCGTTTTTCGTTATTAGGATAATTTTCGTACTAAATACTGTAGAAACTAGTTTGACTTTTTTCGTACTAAAATGAAACTTGTTTTACTATTACAGAGTGCCTTTAATTATATTTTGTATTGTGAATTTAATTGTATTTTGTGTTGTGAATTTAATTATATTTTGTGTTGTGAATTTAATTATATTTTGTGTTGTGAATTTAATTATATTTTGTGTTGTGAATTTAATTATATTTTGTGTTGTGAATTTAATTATATTTTGGAACTTTCCCTAGTGTAGGTCAAATCAAAGTTAAATGAATATTGACAAAAAATATATCAATAAATATATTACACTATGTTTTTCTTATGGGGATTTTAGTAACTTTTACATCCCGAAACCCCCTAAAATTTCGAATGATTGAAAACCTTTCTTAGCGAGCACCTAGGGCCCTAGATGAAGCTACCTTCCAAATTTCATTCCAATCCGTTCGGTGTTTTTTTTTTTAGTAACTTTGACACCCCCCCCCCCATCCCAACCCCCCCCCCTTTAAAATTTCGAAATTTGTGTAAACCTTCCTTAGCGAGCACCTAGAGGAAGCTATAATACATACCAAATTTCATTCCAATCGGTTCGGTGTTTTTGAGATTTCGTGATGAGTCAGTGAGTAGTATTTGGATTATATATACCGGGTGTTCGAAAAGTCTGGAAACGGTTTAATATTTCGTATATAAGGACAATTTAAAGGTAGATGTAATTGAGGAACCTACTCCATGTAAAAATGCTATTTTATTAAGATTTCAAAAAAGTTATCCGCCATCTTGGATCCGTCATTTTTAATGTAACTTTGTTTCTTTAAATGGGAAGGTGGTAATGTAATGCATCATTTCGATGTAGATTTTCAAAATAAAACCAACGGGGATTTGCACGTGGATTTCAATACAAAAGGTCTGACTAAAGCCGCAAAATCGTTGAAACATGCATTCGTAATAACGTGTTTCGGATTCTATTTATAAATTAATAATATGGGAAACTACTTTAAGTTATAAAGAAGGCTTTATATTTTTTATGTGTTAGCTTAAAATATGGAAATTATTGCTTAAAACTCAAAAAAATGCGTTAAAAGTAATCGATTTTTACTCAAACTGTTGATTAAAATGAGTGGCCGTCGGTTTCTTTCAATTATGAGATATAAGACAAAAGCACAAAGCCTTTAAGAACAATTAAAGATGTTTCACAACTTTTTAGGTTGAAAAACGGCGTCCGAAACACGTTAGTACGAAGTGCATATTTTTGCTGTTTTACGCAAGGTGTAGAAGACCCTTAAATATTGAACTTTATTTGTTGCATAGACTATGGTGTTATAATATTTTCTTAAAGAAGTTAGATTTCTGTTTTGTAGAATACATTTGGCCTATTTGTTGAAACTAGGTCATACCTCTAACAGTCATTTTGGTCCCTTATCTGAATATTAATGTGATGTAATTTGGACTGTTACACTCTATTTCATCATACCTCCTTCCATGCTTTCTTCTCACCCAATCACCAACCGCCTGCATTGTTACACAAAGTACTACTGTTTTTATATCACTCTGTTACAGCGCCGTCTTAAACTTAAGCGATATATTTAATTTGCGATTTAAAACAAACTAAATCATTGAAACATATTGAGGAAACTATAACAAGTCAAAGGCAATAAAAAGTTTAAATACTTCTAACAGCAGGTATAGGATTTTTGTTCGCGAGCTTACATATAAATGTATCACCTTGTATACTTATGAGCTAAATTCCTTTTTATCAAAACTCCTATCAAGTTTCAAAAATGTTACAAAAACTACTGCTACGATTAACAAAGCATTAAATATTACGATTTATTGACCGAGCGAAGCGAGGTCTCCGTTTTAGATCGACCGTTCGGCATTTCGTATATCTGTTTGTCTATTTGTCTGTCTCACCATTACGGTTAAACGCCATGACCGATTGCGATGATTTTTTGCATGAATGTTCCTTATTCCTAGGCCGAGCGATGTATGTACACAGTTTTTCAATTTTTAATTTTTAACCCTTTAAATAAAATTAAAATGGCGGCCACACCGTTTCTCTCAATGTAAGCTTTTTTCAAAAGCCAGTTTGTGGCTTAACCGTAAGTCGTTTATAAAACTAATTTTAAAACATTTTCCGAGTAGCAAATTTGATTTTAAACAAAATTGCATTCTTGATTTTTTCCTTATCTCTAACGGTAAGCTCACAAAATGGCCGCAAACTCTAAATTTGTTAAAAATCATTCAAGTTTCTGTAATTTAAACATGTTTTTATACGTTTATTCTAAACCAATTCAAAAGTGTTCCATAGCTTTTTTGTAGATAAAGGTTCAAAGAATTTATATATGCCAGTAAAAAGATGATTGAAGTAAAATTAACAAAGTTATTAACTCAAGAAACAAGCATATTCAGTAACGAAAGGAAAAAGTTCAACTTTAGGCCTAGGTAAAAAGTAGTAGATATTTTTTGTAATTTTGTTCATAAATGTAAAAAAGTTTCTTAATAGAACTGTATAAAAATATTTATCAATTTCAAATTTCTAATTTTGAAAATACCAGTTTTTATGATCCTACAACAAGACTGCTAACAAAACTAGGCCTATTTTTAACAGTAATTTAGGAATACTATATCCTTTGCCCAAAAATGACATATTATTACAAGAAAGTGTAGAGAATAAATCAAAGAATTGAACTGTACACTTGTACATTATAATTCCATAAAAGTATTTGACTTAGCTTTACTTGAATTACAAAATGAGATGAAACAAGTTAAACCTCGCGGTGATAAAGGACATACAGAAAATTGGACAGCGTGGGAAGTGTTGGTACATGGGTTGAGATCACTATCACGACGCTTTAACATCGTTTGTTTTCATTATTTCTAATATTGGAATATGATACGGAACTGTAAATAAATTGTTAAGTTTTAGTTATTTAAGTATGTAAATATTTAATGTTTCCCCTCAATAACGCGATATTTTTAGCTACCTAACGCATTATTAACCTAAATAAAACACAATGACTCTGAAAGAAAATCTTTAGCAGTTAAAGCTCAAGAAAAAAAAACGAGAACTAGAAACCCCGAAAACGCGGGAATTGCAAAATAATGTTTCACTGGCTAAACCTTCTGCTTACTTCTTTACTGGCACGCTATTTTTAACCTAAGCTTAAAACCACTTTTGTTATTTCAACGAGCGAGGTCTACTGTTCACAGAACTACTAGTACAAACGCTTATAAGTTTCGAATGATAAATAAATCGATTACAATAAATTATTTTGTAGAAATACTTAGCAAGTGTAGTCATTGAATAGGGTTTAGATGGATTTTATATTGTGGACAAATCCAATTAACTGTATAGCGTGCGCGGTCAACCAAGTGTATTGTGACCGTTTATGTGGAAGTGAGATAGGGTTAGAACTTTGATTTCACACCAATTCCGCTAGCAACACGTTTATTATTTACAATCAGTGTGTTTAGATTTAGTGCGTATATTTAAGTATTAAGTTTATAGAAAGCTTAAATTATAAACTACATTTTGTGGGGTTACTGCTACTTAAAAACAAAACCAGTAAACGATTTAAGTTTGTTAAGAGTTCAGTTTTTTTATTGTAATTACTTAACCTTTGACAACTTGTACACGGGTGTTTTAATATCTAAACGCAATCAAAATATAATTATTGTTATTATGAGAACTACCAGTAATTGAAAGTAAAACTAATATTATTTCAAACCCTCAACTAGTAATATACAATCGATATTCTTACGGAATCTGTATACTAACTAATGAGTCAGTCAGTTCCAAAACTTACAAACTCCATCTTACCAAATTTTACAGGAGGACTAAAAAACTGTTACAACTAAACCTGAGTACCCTCAATACCAACAAATATATATCTGTATTGATTCAAACAACCAGAACACACTTGGTACAAAGTTTTAAATGAGTTTTGTTGGCATTATAAGAAAAAATATGTTTAAATATGGACTTAGCTAGTTTTGGAATAGGATTACATATTTGGATAGTTTTTTTTTTTTTGCAGTAATGAATGTATTTAGATAGTTTGTTGCACTTCATAAAGACTTTTGAGGATTTTATGAGAAATGTAAATTAAAAGCCAAAATAGTTTAAATAAATGTCTGACATATTTAAAAAAGATTAAATTTTTTCATTGTTTTGAAGACAATGTCAAGATAATTACAAGCTTTAATATGAAATTCACGACACAAAATATTATACTACAAAGTCTCCTTCTAAGGTTAAAATTGCATCGTCCATCAGTTCTTCTTTATCTTCATTGCCTTCATTGAGTTCAGGCAACTGGATGTTTTCCCTGTTGAAAATATCTACGTAGAATTTCAGGGACTCCAGGCTTCTCCAGTCTTCACCGTAGTGCTTTTTAAGGAGCTTGTTCACATCTGCTAGCTTTTTGGGGTTGACGTTAACATGATTGGGTTTTGCTATAGCAACAATTCTGTCGATCCTGCAGCCTCTCTTTGTAATACCTTTTGACGTCCCTAAATCAGTTAGGTAAGTGATCTCTCCTTGAATCTTTCCTGTATTATTAAGATCTCGCGTTAAAATAAACCTCTTGCACTCAGAAGCGCCATTCAGCCGGCTTCTTCACATTTCGTATTGTTGCCTCCTTCCAATCCTCAACTTGAATGTCCGTTCTAAGTCTTGTAGCAGTAGCTGATTCATTGAAGATATTAAAATACTCATCAGGGTACACGATCGTTTCCAACTTCCTTACTTTAATCTTGATAACACCAAACACCCTATCTGGAGGGATGTAAGAATGCCCAGGAACTGGATAATGGATTACAATCATTTTGATTTGCACTAAAGCCACACTAAACCACTTAGGTAGTTTTCTTGCAGTATTTGCTATTGATAGTGATAACAGTATGGGAATTAGTTAGTTTTGAAGCAATGGTTAGTCATTCAGGAATTAGTGAGATTTGGAGCAGTAAGGTGCTTAGAATTAGAGATTTTTGTTGCATTGACCGTTTTTAAATTGATTTTTAGTAGGGAATTAAAGAGTTTTGGAACAAACAAATTGCTCCAATGTATGTAATACAGTATCGCCTAACAGATGATATAAAAAACAGAAAATCGTAATTTTTGGAGTTAGTGAGTTTTGGAACTGACCAACTCAAATTGTTTGATGTGTATTGTACTTTTACTGCAAAATTATGAACATTTTGTTTTTAAATAATACAGTATGCAAGTGAATTTGAGCGATTGCAGTGTGTAGAATTTTAAACTGTTTTGATAATAGGTCGATAAAGATGTAAAATAAAAGTAACGAATGAGCATATCAATTTCGATTTGTTTACTAAATAAAAAACAAAAATAGTACTTCAATGATCACATCTTAATTAAATATTTGCAGTGTTTAAACGCTGCGTAGCTTTACTTTAAAATATAAAACG